>VWYK01000214.1:243-42672 GCA_013399775.1 Semnornis frantzii | reverse complement strand
ATGGGGCATGGGGCATGGGGCATGAGGCAGCACATGCAGTGTGAGGCTGGGGTTCTGTGGCCACCCACAGCAGTGCCGGGGCATAGGGATCCATATAACCCTGGGGAAGGGCACCTCTGCGTGAGTGCAACACTGGCACCACACAATCCTTCAGGATTCAACCCTCCTGATTCCTATGTCTCTTCTATAGGTCTGCTGGAAATCTCCCCTGTGGAAAGAGGAGTGGTGAGCATATTTGGTGTCAGAAGCGGACTCTTCGTGGCCATGAATAGCAAAGGCAAACTCTATGGATCTGTAAGTAGCCACCAATTGTGTGCCTGGGTCAGCCAGGGAGTGAAGTGTGCATGGTGTTAGAGGCTTTGCGAGCCCCTCTTGGATGATGGAACACAGAGCAGTCCTTACTGCTTTGACAACAGTAGGTGTGCTGCCCACATACACTGTTGACTGAGCTTTTGAAGTGCATTACACTTCCTCAGTTTCCCCGTAAGAACTAGACTCAGCCAGCTGTGGCTACCCAGCTTGCCTACCATGCAGCTAAACAGAGCAAACATTTGAGCGGCAAGATCTCAATCTAGCCTCAGTCTGTATCTTTCTTGTATTTGAGTACAAACAGCCTAAAACATGCATGACAATCACTCACTTCATCTCTTGGAGAGCACTTGAACTTGTGATAAGCCAAGCCCCCACAAATGACCCTTTATGAGGTGATGAATCACTGCCTGTCACATACCTGTTGCTCACTCTTTGTCCATGCTCTTGATTGAAGTGTCTGTTCTCCTGACTTCATCATCCTTAAGGTCTGGTCTCATAAGAAGGTGGATCTATTAGGAGGCAATACAGAGAATTTTACATTGAATCTTTAGAAAAAAATAGAGGCATCTTATCAATATATACTTGAGTTGGACCATCACAATGCCTGTCTTTGCCCATGCTGAGCTGTTCCTCTGCTTGAGTTCACCTCTGTATAAGTAGTCAGCATCTCTTCAAACTCATATTCTTGTGTCTCTCTCCTTAGCCCTGTCTTTTCTACTTCGTGTCTTTCAAGTGTGCTGTGAAGAAACTTGGGCCACTCTATGTCAAAGTGAACTAGGGCCTTTTAACATGGAGGCATGAAGCATCTAGGATTATTTTTTGGATCACTGATCAGTTACAGAGGATTTGGATTTACATGAATGACAGGCAGAATCAGTTACCAACATGCAGGAGTTCCCTTTCGATTGTTTCTTAGGAAGGCTGCTGCTTTGGTGTCCTGGATAAAGTAATTTGCAGTGCAGCGTTTGAACACTTTCAGCTTGGCAGACTGAGACCTCTCTGACAAAGCCCTAGGGACTCTCGATAGTAAGAGATGGGTTCATGTTTTACTCACCAGATAGCAACAGGTTCATGACACCTGTCCCACTTTGTACTTACTTGTGAAAGAAATGTATCTGCTGGAAAGGTGCCTTTGACAGATCTGTTTTCCCCGTCCACTACCATAAGTGACTCCAAATCCTTCCTTCAATTTTAGAACTAAAGCAGGAGAAAATACTGTCCAGGATGAGTGTCTTTTAAAAACCTCTTTCTCCTCGAGCAACATGAGAATGTTCTAGCATCCAAATGGTTCTGAAATATCTCAGGCAACTTATTGCTGGTAGGCCAACCACTGAGGAATTTGATGAGCAGGGCAGCAGAGCTGGGCTTGCACCTTATCCCACTGCAGCTTTGGTAAATGTGCCACTCTCCCTCAAGAGTGCAGACACAGCTACGGATGTCCTTCTCTCCCCACCTTTGGCAGTAGGTGCCCAGCCTAGACACAGTATCCTTAGTGATCCTCTGAGTTTTGAGTCCTGTTTGAAGCTTCGTTTGGATGACCACTTCAAAAGAGATTAGTAAAGGAGGGTGGGAGTCAAAGGGTGGGAGTCAACTGCATACTTCCCCACAGCACACCTTCTACACCTGGCAGCAAGAATATTTCCACACCTGATGTTTAAAATTCCTTCCCTCTCATTCTTTCCTTTTCATTTCAGACCCATTTCAATGATGAGTGCAAATTCAAAGAGATTCTCCTGCCAAACAACTACAATGCTTACGAATCCAGGATTTATCCCGGGATGTACATAGCCCTGAGCAAAAATGGAAGAACAAAGAAAGGCAATAAAGTATCTCCCACAATGACAGTGACACATTTTCTTCCTAGAATCTGAGACATCTCCCTTCAGAACTACCTCAACACAGGGGAAGATTCAGAACACGTTTGGGGAAAAGAAACATAGTGCACTTTTACTGGAGACTTTTATGAAAGAGCAGGTGTAAGATATTTAAGTTAATTATTTAAATCTGTATATATTGGCACAGAATTTATTTATAGTTCTGTTTTTACTTTTTTTTTTTTTTTTTTTTCCTGAGAACAAAACAAACCTCCAACCTAAGGTATTTCACTTCATGGTGCAACAGTAGAACACTTCTGCTTTGTGGTTTAACTCATTTCTAAATCATCACAGGTGTGCTGCTACTCCGTGTCCTACCAGAGGTGCAATCCAGCTCCTCTATTACGCTGCTTTGCACTGTTTGTGTGTTGTCTGGTGTCTTATGGTTATGTGTGTGTGTGTGTGTGTTTGTTGGTTGTGGTGCCTTTGTTCTCCTCTGTGTGTTTTCCAACCCCACCTCATGACTCCCAGAGAAGCTGCTGGCCTCCAAGGAGGAGCTGTGGTGGAGGTGCCTGGGTGGGATGCCAGCGTGGAGCCACACACAATGCCTGACCTCCTTTGTGCCGCGTTGCTATTTAATTGGAACAGGATCGGTTTACCTCGGCGTGGAGAGCGCAGTGCTGAAGAACCACCCCACAAATCTGTTTTTAGATCTGACAGTGCGAACTTTGAACTTTCCTGCAGCCCATCATCTTAGAGCTGCCAGGAGGTAGAGAGGCTTAAGCATCTACATAAACTCAGAAGATTGGGCTTTCCCCACCACTATTTAGATAAACAGGATATTTTGTGGTCCTCAGTGGAATCTTTGCATTGGGGGGGGGGAAGGGGAGGGGGAATAGAGGTGTCTGTGTGTGTGTGCTCCCTGAGGAGCACACCATGAAACATGCTACGAGAACCAGCTATGCTTTATTCAAATCAAATTCCCTTCCACTTTTGGAGACTACGTTCATTTGTCAGAATTTATGAAACTATAAAGCTCAGAAGTTTTTTGAAGGCAAAAGCATTTGCTGGTTGGTAGAAAACACAAGCTCCACAGAGAGAATTCAGACTGATTAAAAGGAACCAAGGTTGTTTTGTACTATTGATCACTTTTGGTGCAGTATTTGGAAAGAGAAATATGCTGCTTTTTTCCTGTCTCATTCCCAGACAAAGTTCATTGATTTCTACCTCACTAACTCTCAAAGCCAGTCTCCTAACAAACTCTGCCTGTAAGGAAGGTCCACGCTTTGCTGCTTGCTCTTAGAGCTCTGGAGGAGGTCCCGGGGGAACAATTGTAATCCCAAATCTCCCTTTCTTTCCATATGTAGCCAAAAGTATTCAGGATAGAGTTGGTTGCATCCTATTCGAGCCTTGTCACGTTTGAGCTATCTTTACCCAGTGGTTTACTTTTAGTAAGGATAATCATGGTGAAAATATTTGCAGACAGCTGTCAGGCTGCACTACGATATCGTCATCAAGTAACCCTAGATTTTGCTTTCTATATTGTGCAAGTGTAACTCCTGTCTCTAACGTGGTGAAGGAAAGGACAGGTTTTATAAAGAGAGAATCACCAAAAGGATCCATCTGCCCATTTTTCTTTCTTTTCTTTAAATGATGCATCATCTTTGGGGCATTGAATGGGAACCAAGACTAACCACAATGTTTGATGACTTCAGAGGATGTTTACAGATCATCTTCCAACCTAAACTCATTATTTCTCACTACGTGCAGATCTGAGTTCAGCTTTTTTTCCTTCTCTTTACATTCCTACACAAAAGCCTTTGTTCCTTTGTAAAGGTGTAGTCTTGCCCCTGTCCTCTACTCACACATGACCTTGAAGACAAAATCTACTCACCAAAGTTCAGTAAGATCAGTGCAGACCAGGACCAGACCTTAAGCCAGCTGCTGTCAAAGCAAAAATAACAATTAAGAAAAAGGAAGCCGAATTAAGAGAGAGCCCCCAAGAAATGGCATGCCCAATGATTTTGATTTTTTTTTTCCCCTGTAATTTGTGAGATTTCTGTATTTTCTCTTGTTTTATGTATGGGAGTAATCATTGTGGAATTATCACCACTACCTCTGAAAAATGGATGGCTTCGTTCCAGATTTCAGATAGCAAAATCAGATCGCAAAGATTTTCTCTGGGAATGGTTCTTCTCTCTCGCTTTTCACTTCATCATGCCCACAACTGACAGCCTCACATGGGACAAGTTCAGAGGTAGTTGTTGTAACTTTGAAATGTTGTGATAAAACCTGGACACCAATGCTGCATGGTATGAGCTTCCCCATTTACTAGAATCTGTCTGTAGTTTTATACAGGTGCTGTTGTGGTGTATGTGCTGTGCACATTGACATGCATAATAAATGATGAATGTTTACAAGGCGCGGCACCCTGCTATTGATTTGAACTCTTTGGAAGGGAATGCAGCCTGCAGGGGAAGCCAGAAAAATGCCACTTCACTTTCCCGAGGAGCAGGCAGCCTTTGCACCTAAGTCAGCTACTTTACGAGTGACAGCCTGGATTTCTTACTCAGCTAAAGTTCCCCCTGCCAGAGCTGGAAGTATTCCAGGAAAGCCCAGCTCCACCAGCTCAGTAACAGACACCCAGGCTTGCATCTGCCACACGCTAGAGCTCTTACTTGTATTCTTGGCGTGCTTATCCCCAACAGCAGCTCTTCGTGCAGCATCTCAGATTAATGGTCAGAGGCAAAAGCCAGCTTTAGAGTTGATGTTGCTGGGTGTAAAAGTTATGAATGAAACCTGATTGCCTTTTTCTTGGCTTTAGGAAGTGCTGCTTGTTCTCTCTCTGAAGCAGGACTACACTGGTACCAGAGGCTGCAGGATTACCTATCTGATTTGTCTCTTTTTACAGTTAGTGATGATGCTCAAGGAAGTGAATCAAAATGTGAAGTGCTCTAGCACTTTATGGTGAGATTCTTTTGCACAACTTGTATTGACAAATACATGAATGCTCTTTTGTACATGTGCACCCTATAGTAAATCTCTGTACTTGCAATTTCATCTCCTTCCTAGGATTAGGGAAGGACAGGTAACAGGAATTGACTCTTCAGGGTTGATCTTACACACCTTGACAGCAAGAGGAGTTTGCCTAGCTAAGGAGTGCCATACAAAAGAGAAAGCCAGGCCCAGAGGTACAGACTTCTGTATTTAATTTTCCACTTGGTAATGTTTCTTTTCCTGTTCCTAGAAAGGGGAAGGCAGTAGATAAGCTGGGAATGTCCAGTGCCCTCACTCTGAGTAAGGGCAATTCCTCTCTAAAGCTGCATGGGCTCTATTAATATGTAGCACAGGTGGAGTTTTTTTAACTGGACAAGTATAGCTGCAGCTTGTTTAATGCTCCTATGAATAGAGGCAGAATAAATAGGCAAGCAGGCATATATTGTTATTTCTCATAATTAACCTTTTTGTTTACAATGCTTGCACAAAAGAATGAATCTACATTTATTACTGTCGAGTCTTCCAAAACTGTAACCAAAAAATACAGTCAAGGATAAAAAATTGCATCAACCTTGGGGAGACATTCAATTATAATTCAAAGGCTGGAGATCCATTCTGAGGCTTGGGTCTTTGGAAGGTGAGATTCCAGAGTAGTATCTTTGTAGGTACTTAGAACCTCAAGCACATGTGGTCCTATGCCCACAAAAGCATAAGCATCTGTGGCCACTGCAAAGGGTGCAGCTCAAGATGTCACAGAGAACTCTAGAGAAATGCTCCTCCACTGGTATCACCCATTTCTTGGCTTCATTGACACATCATCATTCCTTTCATTCCCTTTGGTGGTAGCAAAAGAACTCTGTTAATGGTGAAAATTAATTTTAACCCCCAAAACAGGCCCTGATACATCATATTTCTGAGGTCACCAAGAGCATTGCCATAGAATCACAGAATATATTTACTTGGGAGAGACCTTCAAGATGATCTAGTCCAGTGCCATGCTCCTGGCATACTCAGTGCTCCTCCATCCTCTACGAAACAGCTCTGTATAGAACATTCCTGAGGGTGCATTAACCCCTTCCGCAAGCCAGGCACATTTTCCCTCTCCAGTGACAGCCTAGTCTGTCCCACAGGAGTAGTGCCAACCTGGCCCTGAGCCACGCTCCTGCATGCCACGGGAAGGAGAGAGACAAGGCTCCAAGACCCTCTGCTCACTGGCAGACTTACATGTTTTAAATGGTCCATGCTTAACATTTTCTGGCTCATTTATGACATCCACCGAGCTGTCTGGATCAAATCTGTGGTAATAAAAATCAGCATGATAAAACCACTGCCTGGGATAGAAGTGGCCACAGGTTTCAGAGCACTCACTGGGTTTATAGTGCCAGATTTGGCTGTTCACACTTTGCCACTTGGTTTCCACTGCAGTATGTTAACTGACCATGCAAGTGGCCAATTAAAGAGAGTCTGTTAAGGGGTGAGCAGTCTTTTGATAAAGGCTAGCAAGCACTTCAGCAAGAAAGTTAAAAGGGATGCCCTGCAATACTGCAGCTCCCTTTATGTGACACAAGGTACTGTTGTTTGCAAAGTGCAGATGAAAACAGATTGTGAATGCAGAAAACCCATTCTGAAGCTAAAAAGCCCAAACCAACCCAACCCACCACAACAAAAAAATCCCAAAGCCCCCTAAAATCTACCAAAGTGCTTCTTCAACCAAATAATTCAAGCACAGATGGGATAGTACAGAACTGTAGCTACTTTCAGGCTTACAACGTGCAACAGGGAGGCACAGCTTGATTTCAGCTTCCTGCACACCAGCCACAATTTACTGACTTAAAAAAATTAAAACATTACCCTGAACCATCTGCTTTTAAAATTGATTACGGGGGGGAAAAAAAAACAAAAAAAAAAACCAAAAAACACCCAAACTTTGTATAATGCCAAGAAATGTCTACTGCCGATCGCTTAGAGCAGATAATTACTTGACATAAAGCAATGAGGATTTCTTATCTGGTGGGTTTATTATACATGTCTTAGTGCTGTCTATAGAGCAGGTCAACTAGGGGGG
This sequence comes from Semnornis frantzii, assembly GCA_013399775.1. Classification (NCBI taxonomy): domain Eukaryota; kingdom Metazoa; phylum Chordata; class Aves; order Piciformes; family Ramphastidae; genus Semnornis; species Semnornis frantzii. The sequence goes on along the minus strand of VWYK01000214.1, from coordinate 35,484 downwards.
GTTAAAATTATTTTAAAGACTATTTATAAATACTTCTAAATTTCTGAAAATCAAACAAATGTTCCTAAAGCCTGAGGATTGGATTTACCTTTTTGCAAGTATAATGTTGCAATCCCTTTTGAGTTTGATATTAGAAGCTATGTCTTGTCCATGCTGAAGATACACTGAATTTGTACAGTGTTTCTTAGCTCCTGCTGCCAAGGGACTGCAGCCTGAAAGGTTCTATGCTGGGGGTGAACCAAGGAAGAGAAATGAAGCTGACAGTTGCTAATAGGTTCCCTACATGCTTTGTTACAGAGGCAGAAATCATGTAGTGAATGGAAGGGCTTTGAGGAGCAAATAGTTCAGTATGACCCTGGACAATCAGAGGCTAGTGTCATCTCTGCCACTAGGCAACCTGTGATGCCAGCAGCATGGAGAAACAAGGGATCCAGCCCTCTCCTTCTTAGTGTCCAGGGAGCGTGGTGAAGATGGCAAGCACCTGAGACTTAACTCAGCTGCAGCTGTGTTGTGGATGTAGAAGGATGGGTTAGTATATAATTGATGGGCAATGACAAACCCTTGGAAACATCATGCTGGAAAGGTTTCAGCCTGGGCAGTTTGCGCCATTGCACCTTTTTGACATTAATATCTCTGTGATTTTAGCTGCCTGTTTCCAAACTGCCATTATAAAATATATTAATGAATACATTAAATTGTGTAGGACATACAGACACTGATTTTGTGAGAGCATGGGGTCAACAAACAGTACGGGTTGTGGCTGAGCAAAGCAAAACTAGGAATGGGGGTTCCTTTAGTGAGCATGAGCTGTATGGGCCCTGAGTGGGGCAAGACTCCTTGCAAAAAAAAAAAAAGAGAAAAGGTGGTACCCGGCCATAGTTCAGTTGCATGGGTAGATTTAATTAAGTTTTTGCTAAATTATGGGTGCTACATTGACTTTAAGTACCTTCTAGTGACATTCTGCCTGGACACATGCAATTACATTTTATTACTAATCAGATTATTTTATTGTGGGTAGATACAGCAGTACTCATTCTCTATGACTCCCCAGGCTTTGTTGACCTTCACTATGGTTCATTTGCACTACTTCATATAGGTTAAAGAAAGTGATTTAGTGATGTTTGTACCAATTAACATATTCCAGATTCAAATTGACTGCTAATCAGGTTACCTCTGAAGTACAAATCAGCTTAAAGGTATTTGGCAAGTGTCAAAGCCACTTGGTAAAACTGGGTGGTTTCTGGGGAGCTGCTATTTACATACTTTTTCATTATCTCCCCAGCTACATCTGTTTGCTTCCAGTGCCTTCAGGAAAAGTGTTTGTAGTGCTAGCTGGGGCCAATACAGCTGGTTAATGTCACTGAGGTTAAGGGTGCCTGTGAGAAGAAAGGGAGTATCACCTGTGGGATGAGCATCCATTAAAGGTGGGAGAGACCTCAGCCTTGTGGGATCTTGTTAGAGAAGTTTAGAAGACATGTCCAGTCATGCAGTTCTGACTGGCAGCTGCTCAGCAAGCAAGAGACCAGCCACAAGGAACACTTTGAGGCTTTTCTTGGACAAACTTTTTGCAAGCTCTTTAATTTGGTCAGATAGTAACTGAGTTCCCACTTGGATCCCTGTCTGGAGTCAGGATTGCCCTAGGCCAGCTTACAACATCTCATGGCTGAACAGGGCAGCAGATTGGATAGGTTCCTTCGTCACCAAACCAAGGCTGCTCTAGTACCTCCCCGTGGCCACCATCAATACTGGAACCCAGCACCATCATGGCCATTTCCCATCTACAAGACCCCTCCCAGCTCTGAAGTGGGATAGTCTCCTCAGAAAGAAAAGACCAGGGAGAGCCTCAGCTCCTCCACTGGCACTATCTGGGGTGAGGACCACCACTCTGCCAGGCCTTGGTGCCCTCGGCCTCCCAGTGAACAGCCCCAGTAGAGTGGCTCCATACTACCTGATGGGAAAAGGGCAGGTTACAGCTCCCCAGCACTCACCTTCCATGCTGAATCCCGCTCCAAGAAACCCTGATGCTGCTGCAAGCAGGAGCTCTCTCATGAACAGTTACACATTAACCCGGTCAGTTAGCTGCTGTCTCAGCTGTCTGGGCTCACCCTGGAGCCAAAGTGTCTTTTTGTCGATGCCTTTCCTTCGAGGTCTGAGATAAGAGAGGTGATTTCCCCGGGCAGGAGGTTACTGTCGTGCAATGCTGAGGTCTCCTGCGGTGCTTGCTCCCGGCGCGGCCATGTCCGCACGGCTAGGCAGGTCCAACCTGCCCACAGCCCTAACTTGGGCTGCAATTTATTACATGTTTTCCACAACCACAGAGCAAAACTACCTCAGTTGCTTTTTTCCTTCTGTTTGACCTTCCTCCACTGGGGCTGGGTGATTGGCACTGCCTTTCCCCAACAGTCCTGCCCATGCCCAGCTTCCTCCTTTCACACTGCTTCTGCCCAGAAACTCTCATATTCAACCCAGTACCCTTCCTTCTCCCATGCCATCCTGTTTCAACATTTTATCCTCATTTTGCTGTTTCCCTTTATTCCTCATACTTCTGCTTTGATTTTCTACTCACTTTTTATGTTTCTCATTTGTGTTACTTCCAAACACCCTTCTTCATCTCCCGCTTTTTCTCTTTTTCTGTCCCTAGAGATTTTCTGTTAGATTTTATTGTGGAGACCTCATGAATCACATTAAGGCCAAAGACACTCAGACTTTAGCTAGGCATGTACCTGGACCTGGAACTGCTGTGGCTGGCATGGGTCAGAGCAGTAGTGATGCAAACTGCCAACATGGGAGCAACTTGTGCCTGTATCCAGCCCTATGACTCAGATTCCTGTTAATATATTTGGACTATTTGCCATGCTCTTGCCAGACAGAGTTAATTTTCATAGAATCACAGAAACGTAGAATGGTTTGGGTTGGAAAGGACCTTTAGAGGTCATCTAATGATGACTCACCAATAAGTAGGAACATTTTCAACTACATCAAGCTGCTCAGAGCTCTGTCCAACCTGGTCTTCAATGTTTCCAAGGACAGGGCATCTACAGCCTCTCTAAACAACCTAGTCTAGTGTTCTATCACCATCATGGCACAAAACTTCTTACAGCTAGTGTAACTCTCCCCTCCTTTGATTTAAAACTCTTTCTTACTGCTCTGGTTGGTATTTGCCCTTAGTTTTCCTCTTCTGCAGGAAGTTCAATCTCATTTTCAGGTTACCATAGAACTTCTCACATGTCTATATTTTATTTTGACCAAAATACCTTCTTTCCCTCAGTCCTTTCCAGTTCCTCTTCCTTGTGTCTGAGGCTTGCAGAGCTGTCAGCGAGCAATGGTCTAGCTGCAAGTGGTGAAGAGTTCAACACGTGCATCTGTCTGAAGAGCAAGGTGTACTAGCCAGAAGCTGTCATGAAAGTGTAATTAGAACATCAAGCGTCTCTTTACCAGCCAGAAAAGCATGAACCCCAGATCCTTTGTGCTCTCTGATATGTTATCAGTTATGATTCACTGGATTGTATCTGTTTTTGCAATCAAGATGAGCAATTCAGCCCAGGGATTTTAGCATGCTTAGCATGGTCAACGAAGAGCACTAATGGATTTATAGAACTGTCTGAGGTCTATTTATTACTATGAAAGTCCTGTGCTTTCATAGTGTATTTTAGGCAAAAGGACATCGATCTAGGTGGCCAGCTTGACACACAGCACTGTGTTACCAGTGAGTGGATTTTAAAGAGTCTGGGTGCAGAAACGCTGCTGGAGCAAGACTCCTATATAGAAACATAAGATCAACTTGGAAGGCTTTGACCTTGCAGTTTATACTGCTCACATCCAAGAGAGTCACTTGTTTTAAATTAACTCTTCTGGTTTATTTTGCTCATTTAAATGTATATGAATTTTAGACCAGGTATTATAGCCACAAAATAACTTCTTCTTTCATACCTTGGCAAACAACTCCTGGAGTTAATATTATGAGTTACTCCTTAGCAAATAGCAAAAAATGGAATGAAGCACTTCATGTGATTGCCCCTTGAGGTCTACTAGAGCATGTTCACTAAATGTTATCATCTTGGAATACATCTTAGCTCAAAATATGGAATAAAAGAGTAAATGCAAACACAATGGTTAAGGTGTTGAAAGCCTATCAAAACACTTCCTGGGGTTAAAACTCATTTCAGCCTGGGGCTTTTTACTGTCAAATAACTATGACAATGACCATGTTCACACTCTAAACTGGGCTGTAATATCCATGTTTCTAAACAAAGTGCTCTGGGGTCACCTCAGGAGAACAGTTAGTGCATATCATTGAGACCTAGAATCATAGTATGCATTGGATTGGATTTGATTGGATTGGGTTGGATTGGAAGGGATCTCCAAAGGTTATTTAGTCCAAATCCCCTGCAGTAAGCAGGGACATTCCCAAGCAGATCAGGATGCTCAGGGTCACATCAACCCTGACCTTGCATGTCTCCAGGGATGGTGCCTTCAGCACCTCCCTTTGGCAACCTGCTCCAGCATTCCACCACCCTCATAGCAAAGAACTTCTTCCCAACTTTTTTTGGACCCTTTGTGCCTCAGCTGACTGGTAGTCACAAGTACCCAGCAAACTGAAGAACAGCAAAAGAGATTAGCAAAAATATTTTTTTAATAAAGGCTGAAAGCCCAACAAATACCTCTTCTGGTTTTCACTGGTGGAAAAATGCTCATCTGACACTTTCTGCTTGTAAATCAGGCAAGTATGAATCAGTGAGCTCACAGGACGAGGGAAGGCATGTGCTTGGCAGCATGTTGTGCTTCATTAGTTTAAATCTTACTGTCTGGATAAATGCTCTTGCTCTTCTGCAGAAGATCACAGAAGACAAAGAAGTCTCCCAGTGCAGTCAAGAATAACCCACATTGAGTTAGAAACTAAGCAGCAATGGAAGTGCTATGCTGTGACACTTTGTTGTGACTCATGCAGGAAGGTGAACAGATGTAGAAGCAAGGACTATCTAGAGGCAATACAAAGTGGTATGGTTCAGGGGGTACCATAGCTGCAGGTGGAAAATGATCACCCTCAGTTCTCCTGGTGATGTAAATCCAAGGCTCCTCTCCATCAGGTTTCTGGAAGATGATTCAGTATGAATTTGCATGTGATCATTGTTTGCACTCCCCAAAAGTTAATTAAGGAACAGGTGGAAGCAAATACACATCTGCTTGCCAGCTTGTCCTGGTTCCATGCAAAGGCACAGCCAATGTGCTGTGCTCTTGTCCCCACAGAAAGGCTCACTGGCTGTAATGGTGCCTTTGTCTTCCAGGGACACCCTCAGGTGCTCACCTGGATGAGTTGCTGCGTTAACAGAACTGCCTTTGCATGTGACCATCAATAAAAATCTATCCTGGTGTTGGTGATGGGAGTGCTCTAAAGGATATCTTTCTGATAAAAGGGATGGGTGCTTGAATTGACCATTATAAATCCACACTTGGGGCAGAATCAAGCAGGGGCTTTTTATAGACTGGGCTGAAGGGTCACCAAAGATATGACAACCACAGCTCTATGAATGTGTCTACAGATACAAACATATCTATACATGCTTAAAATGTCTCTGTTACCTATCAATTCATTCTTTACCTTTCATGGGAATCTATGAAGTTTCACCAAAATGTACAGCCCACAGCTTTGTTCAAGATGGTGACACTGGGCAAGAATCCACTCAGTTATTCTACCAAGGAAAACAGTAAGTCAGTGCTGATCCATTTTGTAACTGGCACAAACACTTAAAAAACAGAGCCACTCCAGAAGTCTCTTTAGTGATACACGGCTTCAAGATATTTTCATGGCTTCTCCATCTATTTTTCTGTAAATAAAATCCACCTGTAAGTTAATTAAAATAATCAGAAAGGCAAATTTAGTTCTTAATAAATGGAGGGCTACAACAATGTTGGTGATAAAAAGATGTGCCATGAAGACTAGTGGTTAAAATATTCTCTCTTTTCCTGCTAAGGAGATTACAAGGTTATAATTTGTAAAATAAGCATATTCCTGTTAATTAAATTAAGAACTTGGCCTGCATAAGCAAATACCAATCAGAGGAGAGAAGGAGGGAGAGGGATGCTGACTTTCACACATAATTTGTTTCTGGCTACTTAGCAGGGCTATGACAGACATTTGCTAAGAAGAGAGCAAACATTCACTGTTGAGCTCAGCCATACAGCTAAAATCTATAAACTTCTGTTATCAAAAGTTGCCTCCTGTGGCAGAGGGGAGGCTTTGTTAAGTAAAACTTTTACTGTGATGGCTTAAAAAGAGCATTTGCTGCTGATTTAAAGATGAACCAGCACTAACAAACCTACACTTAGAGCATTATACATAGTGGCCCTGGTTCAGGTCTACTAAAGTGACTGGAGAGGCTCCTATTGACTTCAATGCAATCAAGCCCTAAATCAAATGCTGGAAAATGCAACAAACAAGTCCCCCCATTGATGTATAGCAAAATAGTGCAAATAGTTTACAGTCAGCCTCACATGGGTACATGATGAGCATCATTTTACAACCCGGGAAAGTCTCCCCCACAATGCCTGTCCCTTCAATTGCCAATCAAATGGTGTTCCTCTTCTCCAGGGAGGAATCACAGAATTATAGAATTGTTTTGGTTGGAAGAGACCTTTGAGTCCAACCACTAATGCTGCACCACTGACATGCCACTAAGCGGTATCCTTCAGCACCACATCTCCATGGCTTTGAAAGCCCTGCAGGGATGGGAAGTTCACCACTGCCCTGGGCAGCCCGGGCCAGGGTGTAACAGCCCTTTCTATGAGAAATCGTTCCCCGTGTCCAGCCTAAACCTCCCCTGACACAACTTGAGGCTGTTTTCTCTTGTCCTGTTGCTTATTCCTTAGAAGAACAGATGGACGACAACCTGGCTCCAACCTCCTTCAGGCAGTCCTAGAGAGTAAGAAGGTCTCTCCCGAGCCGACTCCTTTTATTCTCTCCAGCTGTCTCAGAGGCACAGTTCATGCCCAAGGCGAGCTCCACAGCAAACCAAGGCAGAGACTCCCAAGGAAGGGATTCGTGGCTGAACCGCCCTCGTGCCTCTGCCTAAAAGCTGCAGCTTCAGCTCACTGCATTCAACAAGGAGCCTTGTCTTCGGCAGGCATTAATGCAGCTTTGCTAAATGTCAGCTCCGAATAGTAGCAGCCAAAACAAAGCAGGAGGAATGCTGTGTCATGGCATGGGCTGTGAACTGGCAGAGCCCGCTGGAAACAACAAAGCAATTCCAGCTAAAGTTGTGCAGGAATGCGTTCCTGGGGAGGAGTAGGGGAGGGAAGACTGATGTACTTGGATAGAACTGGCTGTTTGAAGACCTTTCTAAACCACAGCAGTTTTTAGAAATCAGAGGATAAAATGGGAGATTCCTTCAGTTCTGTGTTTATTTTCTTAAACAACATGCAGCAGGTGGGCACTAATGCGGTAAAAACATTTTTTAGGTGGAGGATAGAGACCAAACTGAGCACCACAGGCAGATGAGATGGTGAACTGGTGCTGCACACCTTGCCAGCTTGGTTTCAAAGCTTTATGCAAATTATATTCTAATTGTGTGTCAGTCCCCTGTGTTTTCTTTCTGTCTCTAAGCTAAATAGGACAGGATAATTCACCCCAGGATATTTACCTGTGTTATTCGCTAAAGTGTATCAGAATTTAAATGACATCAGACTGTATGAACCTCAGACTGAGAGGCACTGATTGAGCTGATGACCAGGATGTGAAACTTAGTGCTTCCATTAGTCAGAGGAAGGGAAGACAGCAAAAGTGGCTCAAGGGAAAACTGGTAAAATTAGAAATCAGTAAATAATTTGCAGTAGACATCTTGTCTGAAATAACACAAAATATTAGCAGTCACAAGAATAAAGACAAAAGAGTGAGTGGGATATCTCAAAGATTTTACAGAAGAAAAAACTGCTCTGTAGTTTCAGACAAGTGCCCCTGCCCAAGGCTGCCAGAAGTTTAGGAACTCATATTCCCTGAAATACCAGAGCTGAAATCAGCGGGCAGCAGATACAAAGTTATTTCCATTGTCAGGTGTTGAGTGTAATGATGCCAGCTGCAACCTTCATTTCATAATGTCCTTCTGATCAATACTGCCAGGGGTGGAAGAATTATTCTACATGGTCCTTTTTATCTTGTCACTCTGTAGGTATCTGAAGACAACCACTACCAAACTGTCAGGATCCTGGACTGGACTCATCTTTGATCTGACTTGTTCCATCCATGCTTATTACCTTGCAAACCTGTCCAGATACACTCTTCCAGATAGAATATACTGGACATGAACATAATACATAATATGGACATCAGGGAGAAGTCCTTTACTATGAGGGTGGTGGAACACTGCAACAGATTGCCCAGAGAAGTGGTGGAGGCTCCATCCCTGGAGACATTAAAGATTAGGCTTGATGGGGCTCTGAGCAACCTAGTCTACTTGGGGATGTCCCTGCTTACTGCAGAGAGATTGGACTAGACCTTTGGAGATCCTTCCCAGCCCAAAACATTCCATGATTCTATAATATCTGGAGGATGCTAAGCACCATCTCTCTGGATGTATCCAATCTCTGACTTAAAGAGCTCAACATGTGATCCAACTGGAAAGCAGGAAAACTGCATTTTCAAAGTGCTTGGTATTATGTCCTAAGTAGCAAACTCTTTGGTTTAACATAATAGTCATAAAAGCCCCAAACTTGCTTATTCAGAAGGTGGGTAGCTGGCAGTGGGCAGCAGTTACCTGGGAAATCATGGCCAGCTCTGTAAATCAAACAGCATCTCACATGCAATGGCATTTTTCACCAAACCTTGCAGGAAGTGCTGATAGTTCCTCCCATTCCTGGGTAAAATCGTGCATGCTGCTATGGAGCTGTGACACAAAGAGATTGCTTCCATAAGGCAATTTTTAAATGATAATGACATTTTTTCACTCCTTGCAGGGATTGAAATTGAATCTTGCATCGAAAAGTATCTAAATATGAGGATAGAGAGACTGAATTTGGTAATATTTGTGTCTGAACTGATCCCATCATGTCTCCTTTGATTGGCAGGATATCCTCAGCTCCTTCCTGGTGGGCTAGGGGCACTCGGCATGGTAGCGAAGCCTTCACAAGCTCCTCAGCAGGTCTTGAAGCTGGGAACAAATGCTGAGCCCAGACCATTCCTATGGTAACACAGAGCAGCCCGTGGGGGCAGATTGCTTATTCTTTGAAGGTGAGTAAAACCAAAATGAATAAAACAATCACCAAAGCAAGTAACAAGTTAACAACACACAGTTTCACGGCAGCTAAAGAAAAAGCAAAGGGTGACATGTGTAAGTGATGTGAATCCTGCTGATCTTTTGTAGGGCCAGCTGTGAGGCGTAGCTGCAGTGTCTGTTTATGGCTAGGTGTGCAGGCTTCCAGATGTATAAGTGCAAAGCCTGCAGACATCAAAGGACTAGCGTGCAAAACCATTACCTGAACACCACCTTTATGTATTTCAAAGGGAAACCAGCTGAACTCTCCCTGTAATCACTGCCCTGCAACATCCCTTTACCCTGCTAGCTAGTACAGGGTCATTGTGTCAGCCAAATAAAGGGAGTACTGCCATTTTCTTCTAGCAGGAGCTGTTCATGCCCCTGGGATCCCTCACAGCCCTGCTCTTCCTCTCAGCAGGGGTCAAATAGGATTATATGGCAAGATCAGGTGGGAAAAGGCAGGCTCAGCAAAGCCGTCGAGGGGTACGGTGAGCAAAGTCTGTGGTCATAAACTGGAAATATTGGAAGAAGGCCAGTGTTGAAATCTAGGGATAAGGGGAAACATGAGCTGATAAATCCCTCACAACTGCACTTGGTATTTTGTAGTTTGATTACTTCACTTTCTGGAGCTTAAGGAGTCACCTCCTAGTTCAGCGTGCTGAATGTTCCACGACAGTGACAAATGGGACACGGTGAATTCCCACAGCCAGCAGGCACTACTTTTATTAGTTAAGTAACCTGGCACTGCTTCTGCCAGCAGAGCCAGCAGACATTTTCCAACAGGAATCCAGGACTGTGACTGGCACCTATTGCAAAGAGAGAACCTACTGACTTTTCTGTGTTTAGGAGGTGCACAGAAACAGCATTTCCTACCTTTCTGGGTGCATGACTTCCTTAATTCACACCCTAGCATTTCTGCACCTTGTGAGAGTAACCTCTGTTTAGAAATGAACCAGACTTGTGTTTTCGAAGCACTCCCAATCTGCCATCCAAGTGAACAATATTTTTCCTCCACAGCAATCATCAGAAATTGTTTGGTGATCACATTAGTAACAGCCAAGAACTTATAGGACGAAAAAAATAGGAGCAGATGCCTTTGTCATTTTATCTATCTTTTCCTCTCTTACATTACCGTAGCAATGACCAAGAAAGGGCAGAGGCTTTCTGTAGACAGGAGATTGAAGACCCACACGGATCTTTTAAAAACCCACTTGAGGTTTAACAAAACCATTAAAGAAGTATCTTATCCTGTGATGCAAGGGATGAGAAACTGATTTCAGAATTAGCTCCTACTTGCTCTGTTCCATTCCAGATAGGAGGTTCACTCCTTAAACTCTGATTCTATCTTCTGTAGTCCCAGGAAAACCTCAAAACTGTAAGCCAGCTGCAGACAGGAGCACCTGCCCAAGATATTTCTGAGATAAGTGACCTGACTAATTTCCCTGATATGACTTAGTGCAATTTGTGGTTTTCTGGCTGGGAAAACCATAGTTTTCCTGAGAGGAAATTCAGAGAGGTTGCCACAGACTTCAACTTTTTTGATCTAGGTTTTTGGTTGTTGGGTTTTTGGAGTTTTGTTTCATTTCGAATCTAGCAGCCTTGGTAGCTTTCCCACAAGTGAATAGAAATCAGTGATAATCCCCTCCAAGATTCCTTAGGCCTACACTTCAGAACCTTGAGAACAAAGCTGGAGATCACCTTGCAAACAGAGCTCAGCCCACACCAAGAGCAGGCAGAGTGATATAAAAGCTCAGGTACAAGATTTCCCCACACTTTGGTTCACACTGTGTACTTCATTTGCCTGAGCTGGCAGAGCAGTAAGATGGGATATGAAGGCCAAAGTCAAAGGACCTAAAGTTCAAAACAAAACATGAACTTAGAAAATCTATGAGATCCATAGTAGAGTTTAGCATATGGCATGTCAAAATGTGGAGTTACTGGACCTGCTGTCTGTCATGCACTGAAAAAAAAAAAATTAAAAAATTAAGAAAACAAAAGATTGTATGAACATCAGGAATTGCCCCAGAGCTGTCCCTAGATGCTGAGGACTTAGCATCCATGCTGGATACAGTGAAAGATGTAACTAGGTTCCGTGGGTGGAATGGTTGTTAGTAGTTAACAGTATGTCAGGGGAGTTCACTGAGCACATATTCAGGTTTAGTTTAATCCAAAGTGAATTCAGTCCACGTGCTCTGATATTACTTGCTCCAAAAAAAACAAACTGAAGTTTGAGGAGGAGGAAAATCAAGTTTTCTTCCATTCATTTATCCCGACTTAAGCTAAAACATTGCTGAAAAAATATCTTGTGATTTGAATCTTGCTCTTCTAAACTCGCACAGGCAGATAACAGAAGGTAGTATACACAAATGTGTCCATCTGCAGGCAGAAACTACTCCTGCAAAGCACACAGGTCAGATAAAATGCACTCAACCACCCGTTCCTCATCCCTGCCACAAAGCCTGTCAAACCAAGGCAGCCACATTTGCTTCCCTTTTCAAGATACTTTCATTTTCCAGTGACATCCTCACTCTCACAAGCAGTCATGCTGCTGAAGGACTGAATTTTATTTCCCGCTGGTAGACAGAAGACATAAGACGTGATTACAAGGTCACTGGCCACATCACAAGGGTCAGGGCATCCTGCCTCTTGCACCAGCACCACTGCATGCTGCCAAAGATGCTCACAGGCACCAGGAGCTCTCCTCCCACCCTGGGATCAAAGGAAAAGCCTGCAAAGCAAAACCATTGCCATGATAGTTCCAGTCTCTTTGCTTTACCCAATTTGATTTATGACGTAAGTGTCACAGAATCAATCTGGTTTCACCTGGCTGTAGAGCAACATCCCATTGCTCACAAGAGTAGCTATGTGGAAGCAGTCAATCGGCCCTTTTCTGTAAGGATCAGTCCTGAGAAACAAAAGGTTATTTATATTCCATTGCTCGTTCAGTCCTTGTCTTTTATGTTTAACAAGCACCACCGAGAGTAATAGAACTAGTTTATTGTCTCATTCTTTAGGGGCTGGGGAGGTGGCTAAAGACCATCTATGTCTCCATGTTGAAATCAAAACTGTAGAAAGACAAGCTTATAAAATATTTAGTTCTAAGCACTCGTTGAAAACTCTGGGAAGAGGAAATGTTTGGCTTTCTATGAGCAGCCGCTGGCTGGCTCACAAACGGGCCCACGACAGCCTATTTAAAGAATACTGCAGCCTCTTTGGACAGTGTTGCATTTTATTAGGAAAGGGAAGCTCTGAGGAATCAACTCAAATATGCACAGCAGGGAAAAGTAAACCCATTAAGTGGCTTTAACGCGGGTGAAAATGGTGGCACGGGGAGAAATTCTGTTTCAGAAAGGTCATTCATTTGCCTCCTGCATTCCTTCCCCACATTTACATGCTGCTGGCTGGATTCATCAAAGGTCTTCATTATTCGCTCTTGGCACGCATGAAACAATCACTTTCAGATATAATGACCTAATTACTCAACGGAGACAAACGAAACCAAAATGGCAGCTATTTACTTCAGATGTTAGCATTTAGCGGCTCTTCAGAAAAGAGATTTAAGGGACCTATATCACCTGTTTAAAACAGAGAGCCTAACAGGGTGGGGTTTGATGGCTGCAAGGTGGTGGTGATGATTCACTTCTACCATGGCTTCCTCGGGATGCTCCCGCTTGCAGCCCACTCCCTACGAACCAGGTAGCCATGAGCAGCTGCAGAACAAGGACACCTTCACCATGTCTCTGCCCCAGCTTTCCCATGGTCAGCCCTAGCTCATCCTGCATTTCCAGGGCCTTCGGTGATGCTGGAACCTCTATGCAATGGGGTAAGCCACAACAGACAAGCCTTACCTCTGAAGGTCATTTCTGCTGCTTCTAGAAAATTTTTCTACTGCCCGAGCAGCACAAAGATCAGATGTAACAAGGGCAAACGTTAGACAATGTTTACAAAAGAGTTTTTAATTAATGCATAGCCGGGGGGGTTGTTGTTCAGGTTTGTTGTGGGGAACTGATTCAAAAGGGGGGAGCTATGGTTGTTGTTTATTTTGGGATGTTCTGTGGGATGGCATAGTAGTAATGATGTAATCACCACCAGTAAATGTCACAGTCAGGCAATGACTCACTTAGAGCTCACATGATTACAGAAAACAACCAGAAGCTAGTGTCGCTGGGGTGGTTATCAAAGCTGTGTCCTAGGCATAACCATTTTATGTCTCAAATAAAAAGAGTTGATTCTGGGGACAAATCAAGGCATAAACTTTTGAGTCTCACCACACTTGCACCTGCAGAGATGTTTTGTTTTGGTACCCCAGCACCTCTGCAAGTGTGGATCGTGTGTGCAGTCTTAGTAAATGCTCACAAACATTATGCAGCAGTTTGTCTGAGCCTGTTAGCTCCAGGTCAGGGCGCACCCCTACAGAAAGATCTAGCTCATTTCCTAATTACTGAGCATTTCACACTGGATGGCAAATGAAAGGCTTGAGCCCCAGTGGGATCATATGTGTCTGACCCACAAATAATTGTTTGACATCAGAAGGTTTATTATCTCCTAGCAGGAATGAGAAGCATATTTCTTAATAGGTTCCCCACCCTGGGCAGCACAAGCCTTCCTTTGAAGAGTGTCTCTATGGTAATTGATGTTAATGAGCACAAGCCAAGGAGAAACACTGGGTCACCAGGTAGGAAGCCCCCCAAGAGATAATCTAATTACTCTCCAAAACAAATTACTTTCAACCAAAACAAATTACTTTCAATCACTCTGCAGCAGATAAGATCAGTGGAGGGAGCTCAAAGCTGATGACAGCTGGAGACTGAGGCTTCGCAAGTTTATGGATTGATCGCTTTTCTCTTTGGTCCGTTTTGTTGAATGACAATGGAGTGACAGAAAACTGGAGCCAAGAACCGAGCTCCCTTTCATTTCATTCAGATGAATGCGGAGGACCTGCCGGCTCGGTGCTCTTGGCTGTGTGGCTCATTGATGTAAAATTGGAAAAACTGTAGCCATGCATGTTCACATCTGTAACAAGAGCATAACTCTCCAGATATAAATGTGCAGGCTGGGAGGCTGCAAAATCCAGCTGTTGTCTGGGAAGCAAAAGGGAAAACCTGACATCATCACTTATCTATAGATGCACATAATACATGAGGTAAAACAGAGCCTTCATTCTTATGAAAGCTGAAGAGGCCTGAACTACAAATCTTAACTGACACTCCCATAATCTACTTCTGGTAACTGTTGCCAAACAGTCGGCTGTTCCCACTGAAGCAAAAGAGTGTTCTCCGTAGAAGGTGTAATTAGGTCTTAGCCCCTTTTCTTAATGGGGTGACAATATTGTTCTGAATATCAATGTCTTTGTTAATACATATCTTGGTATTGCTATTAATAACCAACACCCTATGAAGTCAGCCTGAAATACAAATTACCCATGACATTAACCAAATAGTAAAATCTCTCTCAGTGCAAAGTGATGACTGCACATCACAGCTGGCAGATTTACCATCTCCTAATGACAGTGCAGAAAGAACTTAGGTAGCAAGAGCTATAAATTACCAGCACAAGCTGCAGTTGGTTTGTCTGTCACTGCCTTGCTCAGGAGACTTAGGGGTGAAACACAGCTCAGGAGGCAGGCAGTTGGTGTGAGGGGTAGAAGACTGCTCAACGATTTTTAACATCACTGCTATTAGGTGTGCTGCTGCAGCAGGTTGTCATTGCCTGCTGTGTGTGAGGAAGAAGTGAAGTTGGGGATTGCAGTTCTTGTGAGAATGGGATACTGGCATTGCCATCGGAGTCATAAGCGGAAGGGTCTGTGTAGGGTCCATCTATAGTTCTGCTCTTTACTTCATTAGTATTGGCCAGGTCCTTCTACAATATTATGCAATGGCACATCTGCCTAACTGAATCCAAACACACTGGTGACAGTGCGTGTCCTGTTGGTCAAGGGAATGGAAAAAGGGCCACTAGTGCCTAGCAAGAGCAGCCCTTCTGCAGAGGGCAGCCACACTAACAGGGATCAGTAGCTGTTCTGTTGAGGCATTATCTGCTAGAGACCTGTAATAAAGAGTAATAGACAGGGCTCAGGGAATATTCGCTGTCGAGTGAAACCTCGATGTTCCGCAAAGAACTATGAGAGGGACTCCTGCCCCACTCTGGAAACCTTCTGAAATAGGTTAAACTAACTAATTTAGTTGTAATTAATTACAGGATCTATCGGTTTTAATGTAGACATTTCATTTCACTTTTCAGTGGTGTTTCAGATTTTATCTCCTCCTGAAACAAGTTATTTATTAAGTCTTAATTACTTTTGGAGTAAGGCATCTATTAGCTACTCCTCTCCCTAGTCAGATGTGTAAAACCTAAGTAAACTTGAATTACTTTCTAAAGACCATCCAGGCTCTTTCCATGCTGGTTTGTTCTGCTTCTCTTCCTTTCAAATGGCTTTTTAATTGGCCATTAAACCAGGAAATTATGGCTGATTAGGATCAATCCAAATGCAATGTTTTGGATGGACTGGCTATTTGAATACTATTCTTCTAGACCCCATGTTACTTCTGCTTTGTCAACTAAAGGTCAATTTTAGCTGCATTGGCAGGATGCTTCAGTAACCTTTGCCTTTCAGTTCTTGACCCCAAATGTCCCACAGCCATGTTTCATGATAGCAAACGTGAGGGGTTAAGAAGCTGCAATAAGGAACATCAGAGAAAGTTACTCCACTCCCTGATGTGTGGCAACTCTGTTGCATGCCTGTGATAAAGTCTTCCCTTTGGCCAAAAATTATTTCTTCTGACCTTCACAGCCACTCTAAAAACTTCCTGTGTGACTGTCACCTTTATTAAGGATTGAATCTGAGTGGCTTGTGACGAGGAAGGAAGGTATCATCATGCATTTTAAAAGCCAAACTCCTCCTACTGAACAGATTTTGGAGGAGTTGAAGAAGGATTTTCTTTCTTCTGAAATATTTCTCCATGGGTACCTTACCTTTAGGGGCCTTCAGGCACTACTGAAGGGCAGTCTGGCTGTAATAATTATCCCATAGGTTCTCAAGTAAGTCTAACTGATTCCAGCTAAAATATTACTTATCTGGCCATAAGCCTACCAAATACAATTAGTGGTATTATTTATTATAATATTCACAACTAAAAGACCTTATGGTATCAATTTTACAACATATCAGGATTATTATCATAGGCACTTGAAGTATGGAGAAAAGATCTGTCTGTAAGCAGTTGTAAGCATGTTCCCTGACACATAGGAGGCCTGACTTCAAGAAAAGGATGAGATCCAGTGCCCCACCAAACAGGCAGACATAGCTAAACTCCTTTCATTGCCCTCCTTTTGACTTCCAAGCAATCACCACCTGAGGGCCCCTGACTCAGTGGCCCCAAATGTAACTCAGTGAAGTTGCTCCATGTGCGGTTTCACGTGCCTGCATTGGTCTCACTGCTGAAGTCCTTGCATGTCCCAGTTTCCTACTATGTTCTTTAGGAGTAATTTTGTGGGAAGTGCCACTGTAACAAACTTTTAGAGGTGCTCGAATGTGGCTATAGCTCTGAGTAGGCACTCTTATGAGTTTGAAGCAGAACTTTGGCAGCATATTTCTTTCCTTTTTGCAGCATATCTTCCTTATTTACTAGCCTATTTTCTGCATATTAAATGAAAAACACTTTCACTGCAGTCATAACATGCATAAAGGCAACGTTATTTAGCCACTACCAAGACAAAAGTACAGGTCAATGCTCCATAAATAACACTTTTGACTGAGAGCCTGGTGATCTAGAGTTACTCTTCCCCACAAAAGCTTTCCTTGTGGTTTTCCTGGGGACATGGCATAAACCAAATCATGGGGCATTACTCTCTAGGTCAAGCTAGGAAGGAAAATATAACCTGCTGGTGAAGGAACTTGCAACTATTTTTGCAACTTGTTGCGAGATGCAGGTTTGATGAAAAACAATCGAATAATAACTTTCATTGATTTAGTGTAAATAAGAGCCTACTTATTTACCAGAATTACAGAGGATTGCATAAGCACACAGAAAAGATGGAATGGATTAAGTATTTCCAAAGTATGAGATAACAATGATTTTTTAAAAAAAAAAAATCTATTTAGGCCATTTGAAGTGATTGGCTTAATCAGAAGGTATCAGCAGACAGTGAAAGCTCCAAGCCAGTTCCAGCCTAAGTATTGCTCTCAGGAACGCGTTGGCTGATAGCAGTAGTTAAGAGAGCATTAGATAACAGAATGGTGAGAGATGTTTGAAATTGGCTGTCAGGATGTGCTTCTTGGAAAGGCTCAGCAATACATTTGTGGCTCCAAATTACAGTGGTAATGACCTTTCCAGCACCTTGACCTTCTTCAGCAGAGGGACCCCCTAGGAAGTTGATCATTTGAAAAATCTTGAAGTAACTGATGGATTTGGATCCTACTCATTCACTAGGGAGTATGATGCCCTATCATTGTCTGAGGAGACCTTCCATGAATACTTGTCCTGTCGTATGACATCCTGTCAGTGGGCGCACACAGCGGGAGCTGTGGAATCTCAGTTCTGTGCTCATTCACAGCCCAGGGAGAAATATTGTCACCTTTATGCCTCTTGGCTTGCAGAAGCAGCTGGGAAGCAGAGCAGTCCTTGACATATGGTGGAGTAACCTCTACTTCTTAGGTAGGTTTTTTAACTCGTGTTGTGCTGATAAGGTTCTCTTTATAGAAAACCTTGTGGTCAAATAACTGCATATGGCAGTGTGCTATGTCTTCACTTCTGCCTTCCTTCTTTTGCCTGACAATACACACCTCCATCAGAAGCAAGAGAAAGGACTGGACTGTTCTGCTGGCCCTCTTCCACAGAGAAAATAAAAGCTTTCTCTTTGCTGTCACCTTCAGGAACTACAGCAGAAATCAGAAAGCAGAGTTAGCACTAGCATCTCCAGCTCTGCTTGGGAGCTTATTTCCCTCAGAGTATTTGCACCCTCTAACTCTTCGACTTCTGACTTCTTTTTAAAGGGGAAAATACTTCAGTCTCTTCTCAAAAGTTGTATTGGGCCACACCCTTGTAATGCTGCCTTCTAAATCTGTGGGGGATCCCACAGGAAAACAAGTCTCTGAAGTTTCCATATTGCTTTCCTCTTTCTTTAATAACTTACATATACAAAACTTTCACCATGACATTCTGAAGTTGCTCTGGTACTGAGCAGATATTTCTTCATCCTAAACACGTCTAGTTCATCACGTTTTGACCCTCACTCAGCCTTCAGTGGCTCACCTAAGTAATTTTGATCTCCACCACAAGGTAGCCTGCAATGATCACTTTATACTCAGGGGTGGCTTCATGCTGTCTTTCTGATGGTTATCTTCAGCCACCTTCCTTCATTTCAGTTGGTTCCATTGTTGTTATTGCTCTGCAAGACACAAACTTTCTGTTAATCTTTTTGACATGTTCCAGAATCTCTGGATGTTTGATTTTTAAGTGTAGGTAGTTATGTTCTTGCAAAGGATGTTCTGTCCAGCCTCAGTGTCACAGAAAGCAGAAATCCTTGTTCTGCAGAAATTACATTGGAATGTTGGAAAGTGCAGTGGAAACAAATGATTCATTACAGCAGGTGAAGATGCTTTTGCAGCGGCGTGCTATTTGGTCAGGAGGCATTCTTGTTCTGCAAGATGTTCTTCCTGTGTTTTGGACAGGGTTTTGCTATCCTCATAAGTGCAGCAAGCCCTACTCTATCAGGTGTCCTTGTTGCAGGTTCTGTTTATGTAGAGAGTTGGTCAGACACCGGAAGTGATGCCTTCCCTGTGATGATTTACCCTACACTGCACTCGCTCTGCAAATACACTTGGAGGAACACGCAGAGACACGTGTCTTGAACTGTGGTTACAAGGTGCCAATAAATGATAAAAGTTCACTGACACAGATAGGAACTGAAATGAAAGGCCCATGTTGCAAGTCCTATTTTCAAAACGGTGAGATCCATCAGCTCTTTTAGCTCTAGTTAAAAAAAAGTCTTTTATCTGAGCTAATGATCTAGGTTGGCCCTAGAATGTTTAATATTTATATCTTAAACAGCTGTTTTGAGATAGGGCTGGTACTACCCAGTCCAGATAAGCACTTGGAGGCACTTACCTCGGTCACTGACTACAGAGGAGCTCAGATAAATGAATTTGATTTAAAACTTCCTATGAAAAGAAAGGTCANAAAAAAAAAAAAACAACAAAAACCAAAAAAAAAAAAACCCTAAATGTTTGATTTCAATTTGTTTAGATATGAACCTTTAAATATCATTCCAATTAAGATCAGCAAGAGTAATAATGAGAATAGTTTTAAAAAGCTCTCTGTCAACTGTTAAGGAATTTTCAATTGCAATGAGTGTTTACTGACTTGGAATATTATTTAGTGCAAATGATCTGCTCTTTCTGCCTCAGCTCTTGATCACCATAAGGGAATAATAAGGCTGTCAGAATGAATAGACATTTTCAAGCATCAACTCCATACTGCTTGAAAGAAGTTTGACTTCTTGATGAAGAAATGAATTAATATTACTCGTACCACAATATAGCAGAAATAGTAATCATGAAATAGATTCTATTCATCAAGATGATACACAGCAAAATGAACTAAAGCCTTTCAGATTCATTCCGGACCATAACCTCTGTGTGTGGTGGGTGCTCAATACCTTGAAGAATGCATGTATAGCCAGAATGAGTTACATGCACAACTGCTGTGGGGCTCAGGGTTGCAGGGCAGTGAACTGCCTTTGTAGCAGTCATGTAATAACAGTGCAGAATTCTGCAGAGGAAAGGAAAAGAAATGAGGTCTTGGATGCTTTGGCATTATTTACTGAGTTTATAATATTGTGAGCTGCTGTGATGTCTGAGAGGCCAGAATTTCTCAAACAAGCCCATGATTTGGAGGATGCAGCAGGAGACACCTGAGAGTAAGCAGTCCTGATTTTTATTCCTTATTCATACAACCATGAAGAGAACACTCTGCTTCCTTTCGGCTGTCCATCAAACTCCCCCTTCCTCCCATTAAAAAAAAAAAAAAAAAAAAAAAAAAGAAAAACCAACCAAAAAAAACCCTGCTGATATACAACACCTTTATTCAAGTGGCTAGTGATGCAAGACCCTGGTCGTTCAAACACTTGACTGATCAATCTGATCAACCTCAGAACAGTAAGCTACACCTGATAGTTAAGTTTAAGCATTTACAGAAGTGCTAACCACACTCCTACAAGACTGTATTTTTCTGTGACTTTGCCTCTGTGCACAGTCTCATAGAGCTAAGGTTGCTCCTGAAGATGAATTATTTGTGTGTGCTTGCAGGAAGGAGATTAAGTGTGAAGAGGATGAAAGAGAAAAAGAAGTATCAAAAGATAACAGCATTTGAAGTTGAAGAGAAATCTGTTTCAGAGAAGTTGCTGGTAATATGAGGTTATGCTTTGCTTAATTATTATTTGTGTCCTGTGAGGGAAGGATTTGGTGTTTTGTTTTGTTCTCTTTGAAATTACACATTTCTTGAGGGCTGAGGTAATTCCTTTCATGCTCAGTTTGGCTACACAGCAGCAAAGTCAGTAGCAAGCCCATAAATTACCGAGATGCAAAAGGTGTGTAACAACCCCAAAGTGTGTGTTTGCTTTCTTCCCATCTCTGCTGGTTTGCTCAGAGTTCCCAGGGAGGAGCCCGCATGGAAAAAATCCACTCGGAGCGGAAACAAGCCCTATGTGACGCTTGGACCGAGTCGCTGGCTGTGGGCAATGCGAGTTTACTTCACATGCTGGTTTTCGCTCTTAGTACAAAGGGGGACGAAGTGAACTTGGAGAGCTGCCCCAGGCAACGGCTTCCTAGGGACGAGCCCGTCCGCATCCCGGGTGCCAGGCTCCATCTAGTGACACAGCCTGGGATGGCCGAGGGGCAATAAAGCCCGGGAGCAGCGTCAGCTTGCCCCGAGAGGCGCCGTTCCGTGCCGTGCCAGGCAGTATTGTACTGTGCTGCACAATGGCCGTACCGGTCCGTGCCGTCGCACCGCGGCAGACGTGCGGCTACCGGTAACGGACGGGACGGCCGCGGTCCTGAATAACCTGAGGTTTAAGTACCATTTCTTGAAAGCACAGCTCTTTGGTTTGTGAAATGGGGAATAAAGGATGGGCGAGGGCAGCTCCCCCCGGGCCGGCAGAGCAGACGAATGGGTCTGTATTTACACACGGCCGCTTCCCTTACCAGTGCTCACTCATATAATGGCCTGCGAGACCCTCCCGTCCTGTTCCCTCGGGGCTCCCCGGCACCGCAGTGATCCAGCCGCGAGGGATAACAGCGTGGTTGGACACGGGGGAAAGCTCGGAGGTGCGGGAGGGAGCGGCTTCAGGGTGTCCCCCTGTGAAATGATGGCACCCGATCAATATTTTTCAGGGGGAGTGACCGACCCGACCAATTCCCCCTATGAAATGTCTCTATATTGGAGCTGCACGAAGCCGAGTCGATAGCGCTGATAACACGGAGCTATAAAAGGCCGGGGGCCGGCTTCGTCCGTGCTACATCCCTGAGGCAAAGCCAGCGCAAACAGCGCCCGGCTGCTGCTCCGCGTCCTTCCCGGTGCCTCCGCGTCCCTCTGCGCCCCTCCCGTGGCATGGGGCCGAGCCCCGCTGCCCACTCCGCCGTCCTGGCGTTGCTGGGTCTCGCCGCCGCGGCCGTATCGCTGCCGCTGCCCGACGCCGGTCCTCACGTTAACTACGGCTGGGGTGAACCTATTCGGCTGCGGCACCTCTACACCGCCAGCAAGCATGGGCTGTTCAGCTGCTTCCTTAGGATCGGCAGCGACGGACGGGTGGATGCTGCCGGCAGCCAGAGTCCGCACAGTGAGTACATGCTGTACAGGGACGGCATCGCAGGGGACAGGACGGGACCGCCAAGGTAACGCCGCTCTCTGTCCCCGCAGGTCTGCTGGAGATTCGCGCCGTGGCCGTACGCACCGTGGCCATAAAGGGCGTGCGGAGTTCCCGTTACCTCTGCATGGACGAGGCGGGCCGGTTGCACGGGCAGGTGAGTTGCGCGCATCCCGCACCCCCATCCCCGGCGCCTGTGTCCCGGGCTTGCCTTTCCGGAGGAAGGTTTCCAGCCCGGCCGCTGCGATGGAGCGGCGGTCGGTAGTGGGTTAGCAAAACCTTCGTGTGCCTTTACCCCCATTTTCTCCACGGGACCGCTAGTTCTTGCTGCCTGGAAGGCCCTTAGGGTTCTTAGAATTCACCAAGGAATACAATTTGGATTGCAAATAATGTGTCGCATCTTTCCTACCAAAATACACTGAAAAAAACAGTCCAGAGAAAAACAGAGTTTGTTTAAAACGTTGCCTCAGTGTGTGGCTGCATTTTTCCTGCTGGAAGAGATGAAGTCACACTATAAAACCTGAAAAAATTCTCACTGCTCAGGTCAGATATTCGGGAAAAAAAGGAAAAAAAAACCACAACAAAACTAAACCAAAACAAACCAAAAAACCCCAAACAAATAAACAAAACCAAAACCAACCAAGATTAGTCCTTTGGAAAGGAAGGGCAGCCAGGTGGACAAGTCCAAGAAACATGGGGTGGCTTTCTCAAGCAGAATGAATTTTTGAAGGGAAGAAGGACTCCTCTTACTGTTCTACTTGTCACCCTTGCTGGCAGGACATCAGTGGGACTCCACAAGCTTGAGGAGATGAGTGACCCCACTTTGGGAGGTCGTGCTTTTCTCTACGCATGTATCAGCTAGTCACTGTTAGTAATATAAACTTGTTCTCTAAGCTTTATGATTAAGTTGCCAACTCTAGAATTTGAAGGGTGAGACTCAGATTCAGTCTGTGTGTAACCGCTTTGCAGGAGTTTCACAGTGATGCCTTTTATTATGCTGTACTAAAGATACATCTGGATTCTCCTTTGATTACAGTAGCAGAATTTCTGCTTATTTCAATTGAACAAGGGCTTGGCCCCTTCCCAAGACTCCCAGTATTTTTAATAAAAGCAGTACTGGTGCAGTGATGTTTCTCAATGTGTATGTAATGTAGGACTGAGCCTTTCTGTCTGAATTTCCTTGCTTTTCTGAGCTAGCCCAAATCAATGCTGCGATAAGGTGCGTAGGTTCAGACGCTACGTGGGTCAATTATTAGCTTAGTGTTTTAATGTATATCTAAAGCAAAATAAGCAATGAATACAAAGCAGAGGTTGGACCCTGCTCCCATCAGAGCTGCCGACTGCACTTCAGGAGTCACAGAGTTTTAAAACAGCTTTCCTGTAGCTCTGTTTTGAAGGCATATAGGTATTGCTGGGCTGAGACTGAGTTTGCTGGTATATGGTATCAATCACAGGGTAACAACTCCTGAAAACACAACGGCATGTAGCCATGCTGTGGCAGCTATACCTTCTGGGCACCTGCTGCCACCTTTCTGGTAGCAGCCCAGGCAGGCAGCTCTGCAGGTAATTATCTGCCTTACCATTGCTAAGCTCAGGAGCAGAAGAACAAGAGAATGAACTCATCTGGAGAATGAACTCAGCAACCACTTGCAATCCTGAAACATGCCCTTTCTAACACTGGGAAATTGATGACTTTGGTTGATTTGTGTGCTGTGTGCCATAATCTGTAGAGGAGGGGGAATTGTGAACTGCTGAATATACTGACATAACAAAAATTCTTCCTGGGGAAAAAACAATCTGGAAATACTTACAGTGTGCTTGGTACATGTTTGAAAAAATACACTGTAGACAATCCTAGTGAGCTGAAGAGGGAAAGATTTACTGCATCCCCGTACCTCAACTCGTAATTTGTAGTGCACACTTGCTCAAGAAGCTTTTTTATTTCATCATCCTCGTTAGCAAGGCTGAGCGCTCATAGAAATCAGGGCAGCTAGCAATTCATGTATCTGCTGAGTTACAGGGCGTGCAGAAGGATAACTATTCCTTCACTTTATTTGCAGAAAATGCTGGGGAGGTTGTAGTGGTGTTTTTTGTGTTGGTGGGTATTTTTTTTTTCTTGTTTAAATTATTTTTTATTAATAATGTGATTAGTTTTAAAAGTGCTTTTAAAAGACACTGTATTGTACTGTGTATTACTAAAGGTGTTTGAAAAAGAACTCTTGATGCAGTCAGGCAGAGCATTCATGTAAGGACACTTTTATCACCACAGACTGAGACATAATCAGCAATTGCCTTTTATTGACCATGAGTTCAATCACCTGTAAGTGGCTGAGCCTAAAATAGCTCAGGAGTTGTAAGAAATATGGTGTTTGTGTAAGGATCTGGAAAGGTCTGACCTGGTGATGCAAGCTCCTGATGAACTATCCATGCAGTACACCACTAATGTAATTCTACAAATTCATACCCAGCAAAAGACATTCCTCTGCACCAAATCTGAACTCATGCTGCTATTAATTTGCGAGTTCTAACTAGTGTGTCCTGAGGAAAGAACACTTTGCTAATTGTTCTGCTGTAATTTCAGTGAATGTTGAGTAGAAAAAGGCAATTGCCTTAACAGAAGTATTTTCTTCATTGGCCATGTTCACTGAAATGTCTTTGACAGCACTGCCTTTATACAGACCTCATCCTCACGCCTCTACAGAGGCAAATCTCTAACAGAGCTGAAGTTTTATACCTGAGGATTCTTTGACTAGGTCTGGTGATTGCAGTTAAATACAGTCAGCAGTTAAGGGCAGTTACTTAAATAAGCATTCTCATCTGAGGTTCTTTCTCCATGCACCCAGAACAGGATAAGAGTGGCAGCTGTGTACACATCCAGGATTCAAAATGATTTAATGTGGTGGAGGTGTATTAGCTTCAGGTCTTTTAAATGGCCTCATAACCCAAAATGCAGGCTGTGTGCAATGGGAGGAGCTCTGGTAGAACAGAATAGAATAGATTTTGGCTGGAGAAGATCTACCACTATTATCTTGTCCAAGTGCTTGATCACCTCAGGACACTTCAGGGCATTTCATCTTGGTGGTTGTGATCCATCACTGACAGGGCAGTTGCTAGAGTGATGATGCCCTCCTGCATATCTGCAGCAGGCAGAGGGAGAGGCAGTGGACAGCTCACCAGCATGCATCTGGCAGTGGGGTCTGTAAGGTGCACCAAACCAGGCCAGCTGTGACAGTGGGGAGGGGCACCCTCATTGCCAACAGAGGTTGAAGGGCTGGTGGCATCAAAGATTTATGTTGTGTGTGAATCCAATGGGTCTAGTGGGTGCATTCCTAACTTTCCTTACTCCTTGCTCTTCAGCTCAGGTACTCCACTGAGGACTGTTCCTTTGAAGAGGAGATTCGTCCAGATGGCTACAATGTCTATAGATCAAAGAAACATGGAATCTCTGTGTCTTTGAGTAGTGCCAAGCAAAGACAGCAGTTCAAAGGAAAAGACTTTCTTCCACTATCTCACTTCTTACCTATGATCAACACTATGCCTGTGGAGTCAACAGACTTTGGTGAATATGGTGATTACAGCCAGGCCTTTGACCCAGAGGTGTACTCCTCCCCTCTCGAAACAGACAGCATGGACCCCTTTGGCATCACCTCCAAACTGTCGCCAGTGAAGAGCCCCAGCTTTCAGAAATGACTCTGAGCACATACACAAGGTTTTGATGAAGTATTGCAGATACTGCAGTGGTTTAGCTTTTCAGGTAGTGATATTCACAACTTTTTTGTATATTTCAGTACAGAGCCAGCCTTTTCCTTGCCACGTGTCCACCTGTAGGAGATGAATACCCAGAGGCTGCTTTATGTTCTAAAGAATTTCCTATCTGTAGCTGTATTTGGAAAAGAAGGATTAAATAAGACAAGCTTCTCAGCTTCATCAGAGTCCCCCCACTGTGCTGGTGATGAGAAAGTAATTGTAATCTCGCTACATTAGCTTTCATTACCACATATGTTCACCTGTTGTTTCTGCTCATAGGAGCAAGTGCAGAAAAGCTATTCCTCTTCAGAAACCTTAAAAGCATTTGGAACAAAACACAGTGAAGGAAAACCCAGCAAATGTGGTTACATGAACCAGAGTCAATGCTGCTCTTGTAAAGCTGCTGACAATGTTCTGGGAACTCTCTCTTGAAAGCATAACACTGAGAAAACAAATTCTGCTTGCATTCTGTGCTTTGGCTTCCCTCAGGAAATAAGGGAAGGAAAGGAAAAAGGTTTCTCCCTTTCCATATTGCTAAAGGGTACTTTGAAAAACTGCATCTTTGGTTTCTTTTAAAGACTAATTTACATTCACTGTGGCATGAGCATCATCCTGCAGAGTTCTCATTAACATTGAGAATGCAGTGTGTGGTTGGAAGAGTGCACAGAACTAGCATTTATATCCATCAGGTAGGGAACGAGCAGCCCAAATCCCTGCTTAAATTAAGACTCTGTATATAAGCAGGTCTGTCTTTTAGCAAATGGAGAGAAGGACTGAAAATGAATCATGTATAGGTCAACTCAGTTGCAGAGCAAGTTTATGTATTTGTTTTAACTGCCAGCAATTCATTCAAGTCCTTTCCAGGCTTGATACTGCATCATGGGAATCAGTAGAGAGATAGTTTTTACCAGAAGATCTCCAGAGGTCCCTTCCAAGCCCTAACATCCTGTGAACTAAATGCCACAAGCCTGGGTCAGCCACAATGTGCTTATAGCAGGAAGAGATTTTGAGTGATGTCTTCAGCTCTGTTCTCTCGTAACAACTTGACAAGGGAATAACCAAGGTGAAACCAAAGAGGGGAAAAGAAAATGAGAAAAGCGTTCCAGGATTCCACTCCTTTCTAAAGGTTCATTTGTAGTAGAGTTTTCTATACCACAAAAAGGTTCTACTGGAAACACTGGTGTTCTTCTGACCTAGCACTTCAATGCCAATGCAATATTTATAATTAATTTATTGAATACATACAGCTGTTTATTTTGTTACTGTTATTTATGCTCAAGATTCTATTTATACACTCATGAAAGTGTGGTTTGTTTTTTTTCTGTTGGAACAAATTTTTGTGCAAGTTTGTAATCGTGAAATTTCAGCAGACTCTAGCTTGTAAAAGTTCTCTGCATTATCAGTAGTGGAATGTGTACATTTGCAATAAATCAAAATCATCTTCAACACAGACATCTCTCTGGTTCTTCTGTTGCTTCTTTAGCCTAGATTTCAGAGGAGCTTCAGCACACTCTGGCATCTGGTCTTTTCCCACCAGAATGATTCTCTGATTCTATAAACATAACGCTGCCAACTCCACCACTAAGCTATGTCCCTCAGCACCATGTCTACAGATCTTTTGGACACCTCCAGGGATGGTGACTCCACCATCACCCTGGTAAGCCTGTCAAAGCCAGGGCTTTGACAACCCCTTTGGGGACACTGTGTTTCCTACTATCCAATCTAAACCTCCTCTGACACAACTTGAGGCGGTTCCCTCTTGTCCTGTTGCTTGTTCATTGGGAAAAGAGACTGAGCCCAGCCTGATTCCAGCCTCCTTTCAGGTAACTGTAGATGTAGGACAGCAAGTGCTGCTTGTAGATATTGTCACTTACACTTCATCTACAACAGAGCAGTTGTTGATGTACCTCTATAAACCATCCCTTTATGTACTCCATGTATGCCACCAAACCTTGCTGTTCACTCTGCTCACAGCCTTCAGTGTACTGGAGCCCAAAAGGAGGGTAAAACCCCAGCTGCCTGGAGGAGCTGATTCCTTGGGAAGATGCAAAAATTCCCTACCTGGTGTTATTTCTTAGATTCTTCCTTGGCTGCACAAAATCTACCTGTAAATGGTGGTAGAAAGGGGTGTGGAAGAAGTCTTCCTATGAGTGGAAGGCTCTGTTATAAAAATGGGAACTATGCTCAAGAGTGCAGCCAGGGAGAAAACTGCTGAGTTTTGCCTGAAAATGATGTTGATGTTTGGCAGGGGAAGAGTGTGAACATTTCCAGGCAGAAATGGGTATCAGAGGAACTGCAGATTTTTTGGCTGCCAAACATCTCCCATGGTGTTTCTCATGAGAGTGTTCCACTCCTCATGATCAGGGAGACAGAGTCTTGATTTCCAAGTTGTTTTATTCCAGAAGTTTTCAGGTTTGGCCATCCTGGCTTTCATCCACTTTCGATCAGCCACTCTACTGGCTTTGAATGTTAGCTACCTTTCCAGATATTTTTGTAAAAAAAAAAACCAAAACCAAAACAACAACAACCAAAACCACATACACAAAAAAACCTCAAAACAAAACCGCAAACAACAAAACCAAAAACCTAACTTTTAAATAATAACTTTCAGGTTTGGTTTAAAAAAAAAAAATCAAAACAAACCATCAGTTCTGGTTGTGATGGGAAAGTCAGCAAACAGTAGCGTTCAGAGGACCCAGAGTTTCATTTAGTCAGTGAGAGAGTTTTCCGGCAGCTGAAACATAGTCATTCATGAATATTGCTCAAGAGCACAATGATGATCAACCTTCCACTTGCAAACAGCATCCTGAGCTCTCTGTTTGCTGACACCTTTGGATTTGCATCTTCCACCAGCGGCACAATGTTTCTTACTGCAACAGCATGGTCAGAGGTTGGTTCAATATTTATTCAGACGGAGGGAGGAATGCCAGGAGCTGAATTACTCACACCGCTTCCTGCCACACTTCAGCTTTCCTTGGAGGTTTCCCATCCAAGTTCTGACCAGATCTGGCTGTTTCACTTATAAAATCTGACAAGATTGCAGCTTGGGGTGAGAGGATTACTGGGAAATGCTTTCCCTGTCACCAAACACCTGACTTGGTCAGGAACTTAGTGTGCAAAACCTGGAAACACCATTGCCTTTGCTTCTGTGGGAATGTAAACACCACCAGCACCATCCAGGGCACATGCCCTAGCTGATCATAGTTTCTCAAAGACAGTAGGACAATTGCAGTGCTTTCATTTGCAGTGGAACATTTTACAGCCCTAAAAGGTTTTTAAAGGTCAGGTGTCAGATGTGAGGTCTCTGTTAGAAGCTATGATGTGCAAATACAAGTTGTTAGAGGAGTGGGAAGGTTGTAGGAGAGGAGATATTAGGCATCTCCATTTCCACTGTGGGAAGTGTCAAAAGCTGTAAATCTTTTACTCTAGAGCCATAACAATAACTTTATTTTTTCTCAAAGCACTGGAACTATTTTTGTGGAAAAACTGGGACCACTCTTCGTACTCTGCTAGTGCAGAATGTTCTCAATGATGCATGACACGACTAATGAAATAAAGGCACTTTCTTTCCCCAGAAATATACAGAAGCCAACCTTGTTTTGGGGCAGTGTCAGACACAATGAAAGCAGCCAGGAGTTTCTCTTGAAAGTGAGCAGGAGTTGAAAATAGGCACCATTAGGACTATGAATTTGGGGTGAATTTCTGGTGGTTTAGTGCTCAGCAACTTTATCAGGTATGCTGTTGGATAAGACTGACTGCTGAAGGCATGTAAGAATGCCCCTAAATGAGACCAGTGCTTTCTTGTTGTCTTGCCAGGACATTACTGAGATCAAAGAACTCATTTTTCATTAACTTACAAAGCAGGATTTAAATTTGAGCTATCAACTTAGTGGAAACCTTCAGACACTTTCTCAACTTAGTGGAAACCTTCAGACACTTTCTATGTTCACTGCCATCAGTGATCAGTGTTTGCTCATGACTGTGGGGTTGCAGAGCAGGTTCACAGCTGACAAGCCATCAGCGTTTGGTTGGAGATGCAGTGACATCTTCACCTCCAACGGATGCAGAGGAGAAGTTATCTGCCTGACTCCCATCACTCAGTGCACTTCAGTAATGCCTCCTGCAGTGGAATATTTTTACCAAACAGTACTGGGGCATCTGTTTTGTCTCTACTGTTTCTAGAGGGTTTGGACTAGATGACCTTTAAAGGTCCCTTCCAACCCAAAACACTATGATTCTATGAGTTTATGGTTCTATGACCTGGTTTTCTACATCTTTAGTAGCATGACTATTTTCACTCTAATGTAGTTTTATTTTCTCTTTAGACTCATATCTGGATTTTAAAGTTGCCTTTTCGAGTCCTCTAACCTCCTGTACCCATGTCTGGACTGGTAGACTGGATTTTGGTGTACCCAGAGCCAACATTAACTTTCTGGAAAGCAGCAGTGTAAGTTAACATGAAAATATATGCTTAGAAGTTAAACAGTTTGTTTTTTTCAGAGTTGACCTGTGATAACAAAGACATGTTTTAACAAAACAGTCTGGGACACCACACTAAAGTTTGGTTGGGGTATTTGCATCACAAATATTTACATCTGGGGTATGTAAATCAAAAATCCACTACGTGAAAAAATCAGAAAAGGTTTCATATCAACTCAAACCCAGTTTCTGTGGGAGTCTGAACCTGTGGGATGGGAACGGGACACCTCTAGGCTGCTCCTCTCACCCCGACTGTGTGCGCACGACGGCACACGTTAGACCAGACAGAAAGAAGAAATTAGACTAAAGAATTTGTTTGGGGTTTTGTGTTTTGTTGTCTGTTTTGTTTTGTTTTCGCGGTGCGAGTAGTATTTTGAAGGGAAAAACAGCAAAACGAATTTTTCACTGTTATTGCGCTTTTTCTCGGCTTACGCCGCGATTCCCGGTACGGCGCGGAGGTCTCCCAACAGAGCCACGCCACCCACAGTGATCGCATATGGTGGAAGGGACCGGAGGGGATCGGCAGCAAGCGCCGTTCCCCGACTCCGCCGTGCGACCGACCTGCACTCTCGGTGCTGCAGCGGCGTGAGGGCGCCCCCTGCTGCGCACGCAGCGGCTACTCCTGTCCCAGCGGCGCAGGGGGCGTGGCCATTTACTCTGCAGGCCCCGCCCTCTCCTTGCTTCTGGCCCGGGCGGTGAGCGGCTACACATGCGCACTGAGGCCACCCCGGCAGTCGCTCCTCCGGCTTGCCGTCATTTCCCGGCATGCCTAGCGGCTGGGAGGGGCCGCGTGTGGGCTCTTGCGGTGCAATGGAGGCCACGAGTCGTAGCTTGGATATGTTTGACGATATCGTGATGGCCGAGGAGAGGTGCGATTGGCGGTGGAGCCGTGAATTGGGGCCCAGAGAGCCTCGGGGGGCGGGCGCAGCCGGAACGGGTCTCTTCGCTAAGCGCGGGTACGCGGCGTCCTAAGGGGAAGGAGGGGAGACCCGAGCCTAGGCCTGGGTCTGGACATGGACTCCGGATTGGAACTGAGTTTGAGCCTGGACTTGGGCGACAGTAGGAGCTGAGAAGGAAAAAAGTGTGGGAAGGACAGGTAATAAACCCGGGGAAGGGGCGAAGAAGCAAAATGCCTGGGAAAAATCCCTCTGCTATTACAAAACGGCCAACCTGCGCCATCTCTGCTTTTCCACCGTGTGGAAACTTGTCGCGAGCTTGTAGTTAGGATGTTACAACGCAGATGCTGACACGGGTTGCAGGGTGTGTTGTTCTTAGCAAATCGCTATAAATTTGGCCACAACGACCCCGAGCAGTGCTACAGGCTGGGGACAGAGTGGCTGGAGAGCAGCCAGGCAGAAAGGGCCTTGGGGGTACTAATAGATAGTAGCTGAACATGAGCCAGCAGTGTGGCCAAGTGGCCAGGAGAGCCAATGGCATCCTGGCCTGGATCAGGAACAGTGTGGCCAGCAGGACCCCTGTACTCAGCACTGCTCAGGCCACACCTTGAGTGCTGTGTCCAGTTCTGGGTCTCTCAATTCAAAAGAGATGTTGAGGTACTTGAATGTGTCCAGAGAAGGTGATCAAGCTGGTGAGCGACCTGGAGCACAGCCCTGTGAGGAGAGGCTGAGGGAGCTGGGGGTGTGCAGCCTGGAGAAGAGGAGGCTCAGGGGTGACCTCGTTGCTGCCTACAACTACCTGAAAGGAGGTTGCAGCCTGGTGGGGGTTGGTCTCTTCTCCCAGACAACCAGCAACAGAACAAGGGGACACAGTCTCAAGTTGTGCCAGGGGAGATATAGGTACCAGGAGGAAGTTCTTCACAGAGAGAGTGATTTGCCATTAGAATGGGCTGCCCAGGAAAGTGGTGGAGTCACTATCCCTGAAGGTATTCAAGAGAAGACTAGATGAGGCACTTGGTGCCATGGTCTAGTTGGTTGGCTAGGGCTGGGTAATATGTTGGACTGGATGATATTGGAGGTCTCTTCCAACCTGGTTAATGATTCTTTGATTCACAGTGAGCATAACTGCATCTTAATTTAAATCAGTGCTATGTGGTATTTCTAAGCATGAACAGCTGCATTTTTGAGATTATAGAGTGTGGGGTTGTTTATGTGGGTAGCTTGTGTGCTGCATGAACTTGATATGAAGTAAAGCTAGGTGCTAAAAAATTATGCTATTGTACTTTTGTCTTTACAGGTTTCATGGTGAGGGCTATCAGGAGGGGTATGCTGAAGGCAGTCATGTTGGAGTTGTTGAGGGCAGGAGGTATGGATCACTCCATGGTGCCAAGATGGGATCTGAGGTAAGTGGGAAAATACTTAAGAATTGCAGTGGTTTTGTCATTAGAAGTTTGCTGTAATGCAAATACTCTGTGGAAAAAGCTTCTGTATTGGTAACTTGAGACCTGATACTTTGATTTGTACAGTTGAATGGAGGTGTTTATGTTTTCTGAGTTTATTTGCTATGTGGGACTTTGATTATTTTTTTTTTCTGAGAAGCAGAATAAGAAGAAACAAAGTAAATGTACTTTAGGAAAAAAAAAACAGCTGTACATTTATTTTGTAACCCAGAATCGTGGTTAAAGCCCCCCTGTACCATCTCCTGTGGCTCAGCATTGAGAAAACATCGAATATTAGTACACTTTGGGTGGAGAGCCATAAAAGGGCAATGCTGGGGGGGGGTCTCCATTGCTTCCTGTTTTTAATACTGGGAGACTTTGTTGGTTGAGGCATTGTTCCAAGACAGAGGTCATAGTAGGGCAGAAAGACTGTAGACAACAAGTCATGGTACATGAAAGACAGTGGGTTGGGTAGTCTTGCACCTGTTGGCCTGTTTGGTGCAAAATTATAATGCTAATCTGATACTGACCTTGCTTGCTAGAGAGTTAAAGACATTCTATTAAAGTCATTTTGGGTGCATTCCTCAGGTAGGCTTAGACATGACATCTGCTTGGGCTCAAGCAGAAGATGAGCACTCTGTCCCTAGGTTAGGGCAGTGTTAATTAAGCTGAGAAATCTGTGGCTAAGTGTTCAGAGGCAGCTTTGGGCTGTGCAGATTAAATTGCTATCTGAAAAAAAACAGCAAACAAACACAACGAAACAAAAAACCCAAAACACCAAAACCTGGAAACTGCACTTCCAATATACTTGAGCTCTTAAGGTGGCATTAAGTCTCAAATGCCTGTTTGGGCCATGAAAAATATCTCCTCTATGTACTCTAACAAACATAAGTAAGAGAAGACTGAAACTACCAAACACTTTCACTCTGCTCTGAAGTGGTTTGCAGGACACAGAACATTACAAATGCAGCAGTGTTTTGTAAATGTCAGCTGGATGCATATGTGCGTGGGTAGACTGAAGTGGGAGCAAGCTGCAAGATTGGACTCAATTCCTCCAAATCAGCTAACTTGTTTCAGGTGTCTGTGCTTTTTCCCTTTGAATGCTTAGCTGCTTCTGAAAGGGACTCTAGGTGACTTACCCAGTTTGTGCATTGAAGAGCTTCTCTATATTCTTATTTCATTTGATGCTCAAAGTTGCAAAGTTCTGGAAACAGGTCTACCCTAATCAGCTTCTCATGCTTCTTTCTAATTTTATGCTAGTCTTTTGGGTTAGTCTGGCACCATTGCTTGCCTGTTAAAAAAGAAGGGTCATTTCCTCTTTGGTTGGCTTGGCAACTCCCTCATTCCAGCTGGCACACCTCTTCATAGAGCTGCCTAAAATCTCAGTGCTGCACAACAAAGCAGTTACCCAAGCAACTTCAATAGGTTGTTTTCTCCCTCCCTACTATCTCACTTTAATAACTGCAGGGTTCAAAGAATAGTATAGTTACTGTTCTGCAGAACTGCTTTTTGTGCTACATTTAAATATGTTGTCCTGGGATGTTCACCAGCTTCTTGTAAG
The DNA here is from genome assembly GCA_013399775.1 of Semnornis frantzii. Taxonomy (NCBI): domain Eukaryota; kingdom Metazoa; phylum Chordata; class Aves; order Piciformes; family Ramphastidae; genus Semnornis; species Semnornis frantzii. The sequence continues at coordinate 1,256 of VWYK01000214.1, read as the reverse complement.
AAGCTTGCTGCCTCTTGTGAGGGGCAACACAAAGAGCCCTCAGCTATCCTACCTCAATTTCCTGAACTTTGCAGTACAGAAATGTGTTTGTATATCCAGTTGGGCTTCTTGCAGGGATACAATACAGTGGTTTATTTTTGTATGACTATATGTATATACTACATGGAAAAAAATCCATGGAGTATTTTTTTATCTCTTGGCATTGTTATAAATTCACAGATTGGCTGCTACCTTGGGTTTGCATTGACATGGCAGTGTCTACTCCAGAAAAGCACAGATGAAAAGAACAGGTGAGGTTAAACTAGAATTATTGTTCCTTTAGTGTTGTTTCAAATCGTAATGTTCAGCTTTGCCTCTTTCCCAGTACAAAAGAAGGACTGAAACACAAAATAAAGGAGGGCAGAGGGCTACTGGGGTGGTATCGTGTGCTGGACATGAGATGCTGAAAAGAGGGTAAGGGAACTTGGTTTCTTCAGCCTGCGAAAGATAAGGGAGGTATGGAGCACATAAGGGCATGTTGTAGGTGAGGTGGAAAAGCATTCCTTGCAGAATTGCACCCTGAAAGGACAACAGGAAACTTCCACAATCTGAAGCAGGTTGAGTTCTAACAGGACATAAGGAGAGGGTCATTTCCATGCAGGCAGCTCAATGGTGGGACAGGTTGTCCAGAGAGGTTCTAGACACTGTTTGTATTTTCAGAATCTGCTTGGAGGTGGCCCTGAACAACCTTGCCTAGCTTTGAAGTCAGTCCAGTTGCCCTGGAAGGTGGACCAGATAACTTCCATCCGCACCTTCCAACCTACCTTTGTGACTTATTCCTGTAGCTGTAATTTTGTTCTGTCCAGTTTTGATTAGTTAGTCTGACAGAATTGCCACCGTGCTGCCAGCCTTTTGATCCTGTGTCCTGGGGAGCTTTTTAATGTGTGCACTTATTTTGCTGAGTCACCAAATCAGGATTTCTGAAGGTTCTTGACTTTGGGCAGGCAGGTTGAAAAGGAAACTAACTTTTGTCA
>VWYK01000205.1:21839-37941 GCA_013399775.1 Semnornis frantzii | reverse complement strand
TAGTAGCAAAGGGAAACTGCAGACAAAAGCTCTCAGTAATTTTTCCAGGGAAACAAGAGAGATTTTCTATCTGGCATGTGCTGTGCCAGGATATACCAAGAGGAGGAGTCTGCCAGGTTTTCTACTCGGAGAAAGCAGTTTTGAAACAGGCTGGGTTTGGATGATGAAAACGAAGGAGACATACGCCTTTAAGAGAAAGTTTGCCATATATATGGTATAAACTCCATACTTCTCCCAACTGAGCAACTTGAAAAAATGAATTAGTATCAGATTTTTTCAGTACCATTTTTATGACTGTCTGTTTTTATGCCCCAAGAGCACAAGTGAGGAATTACTGACCTTTTTCAGCATTCATCAGCACTATCTGTTCTTAAAGGCAGTCCTATAGATTGATATGAGTCACATCATACAGAAGTGCTGCTTCCTAGGCCTGTTGACTAGTATTTATTTTTCTTACTTTCTAGAGGGCATACACTGTATCAAATACAAAACTGGAATGAAACCAGGACATAGACATTTAAAACTGAGTTTAAAAGGGGACAATAGAAAAAGAATATGTATTTAGAGGTCAAGAGTTCAGTATAGTGCTGGTAAGAAAAGCCTTAAATGTCTTTAATTCACGTCAAAGTATAAGTAAAATTATACAAATTTAAAAATACTTTAAAAAAATTGCATGAAGAAAAGAGGCAACAACTCTGTACTTAGGATAACAGCAGTATCTGTTTTCTGGTAGTATAGAGATGTCTCAGTTGGAACTGGTGGCTTAGCCGAGTATGATTGGCCAAGTGTAATGTATGCTCACAAACTCCAAGCCAAGGCAGGAGAGTGGAACTAGATGATCCTTGAGGTCCCTTCCAACCTTACCATTCTATGATTCTATCCAACATCTGGATTTTAACAAAGATTTATTTTGCTCAAAAATGGTATCCTCTTGCTACTTCTAACCTATAGCGATATAAAGTTCCGTTTAATAACAAAATCCAATTATTTGCCTAAATGTGCTTTTTATGCCTGTTCTAGAAATCCAACACAATATAATGAATCTGCCTATTCATTATATTTTACCTTTGGCACTACATCAGTTCACAAGTAAATTCTAGTCAGAACAATAGATCTTTCTACTAATTGATGTTAGTCTTGTGAAAAGCAATGACTAACGTGTTTGAAATATATCCAAACAGCAAATTATCATATAAATAACCAGAAAAAAATAATTTAATGGATCAATACCTATTGAAATAGTTTCTAAAAGACTATGCTGTCCTAATGTGTGAGTGATTTATTATTTTTGACTCTGTGGAGGAAAGTAGAAGGTTGTATTAATTTGTCAGGTGAAAATTTGTATTTATACCAATATATTCTGAATCTCATATTTCTAATATGCCACAAGGCTATGTGGTATTCCAAAATCTAGATGTTTAATAACAGTCATACAAAAGGAAGGATGTAGGCCAAACTGAGTGGATCCACAAGAGAACAAAGGGAATAACTACAACTTTAGAAGATCTGACCTAGAAAGAAGTACTGAAGAGACTATTACTGAACTTAGAGAAGACCATGATAGCATGCTAAAGAGTTTCAAACTGTTCTTTCTGTGAAGTGGGAATATTGCAAGCAGCAATGAGTGCAACCTAATCTGAGGGAGATTTAGGTTAGTCATTAAGAAGGATTGCAGCAGGGCAAATTTGTGTGGTACATCAAGGAAGACTTGCTAATGGCAAGAACAGTTAAACACTGGAATAGATTTTCTTGGGAAACTGTGAAGCAGGAGAGTTTTGCTTTCAGGTTAAAATGCTTTCCATTAGTGATATTATAAACTTGACAGTGGGATTGAGCACATCCTCAGCAAGTTGTGGATGATACCAAGATGAGTGCTGTCTTCAAGATGCCAGAAGGATAGGATATTATCCAGAAAGACCTGGACAAGACAGAGATCTGGGTGAGGGTGAATCTCATGAGGTTCAATGAGACCAAATGCAGGGTCCTGCACCTGGATTGGGACAGTCTGCATTTTCAATACAGGCTTGGGGGAGAACATGGTAGAGAACAGCCCTGCAGAAAAAGATTTGGGGTATTCTGGTGGCTGAAAAGTGAGTCATGAGTCAACAATGTGCACCTGCAGCCCAGAAGGCAAATCATATCCTGGGCTGCATCAAAAGAGAAGTGGCCAGCAGATCAAAAGAGGGGATTCTGCCACTCTACCCTGCACTGGTGAGACCTCACCTACAGTACTGTGTCCATCTCTGGGACCCTCAACACAAGAATGCTGTGGACCTTATGGAGAGGGTGCAGAAGAGACCTGTAATGGAAGGTATTAATAGATGTGAGGTGGGATTTTTTCAAAATTAATATTGTTCATTAATTTTGATATTCAGGACTCTCTCACCACTCACCCAGTAATTTTTCATAATAATTGGTTCTATGGATCAGTCATTATACAAAGGAATAACTGGATCTAGAACAAATAATTAGCAATAATACAACATTAAACCATTGGAACTGGAAAGAGATGTTCTTGTGGTCAGTATACCTCTTGCCCACTAGATGTACTCGAGAGGCTCCTTTCTGTTTAAGACAGAAGGCTTGCAATTAGAGAATTTCTTACAGCTTTGCTAAGGATTTGCTAAAGAGGCTTCTAGTATTTACTCATGAAATATTATTTCCCAATTCATGGGGCTAACTACAGTTTCTGAGAGGACCCAAAGCCCGTGGAGGGGTTGCTGTCAGTGTCTTCCTAGCTACTGAGGCTTCTGATCTTCCCAGGCTCTGAGCAGGGATGCTGCAAGAGAAGCAGACAATCTCTGACCTGGTTCTGGTTCCTCTTGGCTCCAAACTCAGCAGGCAGACTTGCAGAGGGGCAGGCAGGATATCTTGCAGATGTGCAATCTTAGCATGATGTCACACAGGCTAAGCAAGTCTATTGCACAGTGGCATTTGGGCATTTGGTGCCTAGTCCTGGTAAACTCGAAGCAGTTTCCAGGCAGACAAGCCCAAAGCATCAGGGCTTGTTATGCAGCAGAGCTAGCTTATACCTTAGCAAACAGAATGGTGTAGCGCGTGGCAGGATGCAATGAGGCAATAGCACTGCTGGAAGCAGAGAGCATGATAAGGCAGAAACGACGGTGGCAGCAGCAAGCACTGTCTCTATCTGCTCATCTCTTTTATCAATGTAGCCTGAGTCTGATGTGCCTTTGGACACAGACTAGCCAATCAGAATGGCACTTAGCCAAGCTTGACTGTATTAGGTGAAGTCAGGGCTTACTTCTAGCTTCTAGGGCAGAACACAAGTGTATAAACATGTGTGGGTACCCCGTAAGCAAATTTGGACAGACATGGAGGCACCAGGCCCTTTTGTCTTCCTTTCCCGCAATTGCTTCTCCCATCAACAGAATGAGGGAGAGCAGAAGAACATGTCTGGTCAAGCTAAGACATGTTCAGGCCTATTTTGGCCTGTTTAGGCTTTCCAGAAGAAATAATGAGAGGGCTGAGCACCTCTCCTATGAGGACAGGCTGAGAGAGTTGGGGCTATTCAACCTGGAGAAGGGAAGGTTCTGAGGAGGCCTTATAGGGGCCTTCCAGTTCCTACAGGAAAGCTGGAGGGAGACAATTCACAAAGGCATGTAGCAGTAGGACAAGGGACAATGGTTTTAAACTATAGAAGGGTAGATTTAGGCTGGACATTAATATGTTCTTTTCTAAGAGGGTGGTGGAATATGGGAACAGGTGTCCAGGGAGGTGGCAGAGGCCCCACTCCTGGAGACATTTAGGGTCAGGCTTGATGGGGCTCTGAGCAGCAGAAGGGTGGTCTAGATGACCTTTAAATGTTCCTTCCAACCTAACAGAGTCCTGGGCTGCAGCAAGAGAAGCGTGGCCAGCAGGGCAAGGGAGGGGATTCTGCCCCTTTACTCTGCTCTCCTCAGACCCCATCTGGAGTACTGAGTGCAGTTCTGGAGCCCCCAGCACAGGACAAACATGGAACTGTTGGAACGGGTCCAGAGGATAGCCACAAAGATGATCAGAGGGCTGGAGCAGCTCTACTATGAGGACATGCTACAAGAGTTGGGGCTCTTCAGCCTGGAGAAGAGAAGAAGGCTTCCAGGAGACCTTCTAGTAGCCTTCCAGTATCTGAAGGGGGGCTACAGGAAGGCTGGGGAGGGAGGGACTATTTACAAGGTCTTTTAATGACAGGATGATGGGCAGTGAGTTTAAACTGGCAGAGGGGAGATTTAGACTGGATGTTAGGAGGAATTTTTTTCCAGTGAGGGTGATGAGGCACTGGCACAGGTTGCCCATGGAGGTTGTGGCTGCTCCCTCCCTGGAGGTGTTCAAGGCCAGGTTGGAGGAGGCCTTGAGTGACCTGTACTAGTGGGAGGTGTCCGTGGCTATGGCAGGGGGTTGGAACTAGATGATCTTTGAGGTCCCTTCCAACTTTACCATTCTGTGATTCTATATTCTGTGATTCAAACAGATGGACTAGGTGACTTCTTGAAATTCCTTCAAGTCTTATCCTCAAAATACACACTGTAATTAAAGATCACTCTTCAAAGTGTTTTTCTGTGAGTTCTTTAGGGCTGGAAGGTATTGTGAAGCAGGCCCTTGCTCTGTTCACTTTTCTTTTTAAATGAAGGACAGTGAAATAAAAATATTATTATCTTACTTTCTGCTGGTCTGTTCTCATTACCCCAGCACTTGATGAGTTTATCTCCAGGTGGCTGCTCTGACCCCTGGTATGGGAAACACAGAACTGACTCTACAGCAGGGTGAGCTGCAAATGGCTTCAGGGAGGTTCTCCATCAATCTGTGCCTGTTTATGGTGCTATGAGTGATTAAGAGCTTTGTGTCCTTTGCTGTCTGTAATACTGTGTACCTTGATGCAATACTGTCCGATTTTTATGATGTCTGCATGGTTTCAAATCCAGTAGCAAAAGGAAAATTAGGAAATTGTGTTGACAGAAAGGCTTGTGGATTGAGATAAGGACAGGGAGAGATCAATCAACAATTACTGTCATGGGGAAAGCAGGCTGAACTTGAGAAAATTTAAATTAATTTACTGCTGACCAAAATCAGAGTAGGCATATGAAGGGAAAAAAAAAAAAATCTTCAAACACCTTCCCCCCTACTCTCCCTTCTTCCTAGACTCAACTTTAATCCTGAGTTCTCCTCTCTTTGAGAAGCACAGGGGGATGGGGAAAGAGAATTGCTCTCAGATCATACATTGCCTCTGCCTCTCCTTTATTCCATTTTGCAGTGTCGCCCACAGGAGGCAGTCCTTCACAAACTTTTTCGACATACGTCTTTCCCACAGGCTATGTTTTGTCATGAACTCCTCCTTCATGGATCCTTTCCATGGGATGCAGTCTTTTAGAAACATACTTTTCCAGCATAGGTGCCCCCGCAGCATCACAAGCCCTGCCAACAAACCTATTCCAGGGTGGGCTCCTCTCTTCACAGGTCCACACTTCCTGCCTGTGGTCTGCTTTAGCACAGGGTTTCCACACAGTAACAGCCTCTTTTGGGCACATCCACCTGCTTTGGTATGGGGTCTTTCATGGGCTGTAGGTAGCTTTTTGCTCCACTGTTAATCTCCATGGGCTGCAGGAGGACAGCTCGCCTCACCATAGTCTTCACTGTGAGCTGAAGGGAAATCCCTGCTTCTTCACTGACTTCTTGGTGTCTGCAGAGTAATTTCTCTCACATGTTCTCACTCTTCTCTCCAGCTGAAATTGCTGTTGTACAGTTCCCTCTCTTCTCCTCCCCCCTTCTTAAATATGCTTTCACAGAGGCACCACCCCTGTCACTAACTACCTCAACCTTTGCCACTGACAGANTCCATGGGCTGCAGGAGGACAGCTCGCCTCACCATAGTCTTCACTGTGAGCTGAAGGGAAATCCCTGCTTCTTCACTGACTTCTTGGTGTCTGCAGAGTAATTTCTCTCACATGTTCTCACTCTTCTCTCCAGCTGAAATTGCTGTTGTACAGTTCCCTCTCTTCTCCTCCCCCCTTCTTAAATATGCTTTCACAGAGGCACCACCCCTGTCACTAACTACCTCAACCTTTGCCACTGACAGATCCATCTTGGAGCTGGCTGACATTGGCTCTGTTATACGTGAGACAAGCTTCTAGCAACTTCTCATGGAAGCCACATTTGTAGCCCCCTTGCTACTAAAACATTACCCTATACAGTCATACTCCAGAAGCTGTACTTGAATGAAATCCTGTCCAGAATGGGTTCATGTTTCTGGACCAGTCAGGCACAACAAAGTTTTTCTACTTAGAGGTGCAGAAAAGTATAGTGTAAAAAAAGCAAAAACTGAAGCCTGTCCTTGAGTGGCAGTAGCGTTTCTTTAAAGACATGAAATAGGAAAAGATGTAAAAGTTACTGTGTTGAAAGTTAGCATTTCTTTATCCCCTTACAGCACTTTGTCAGAAAACACTGATGTTTTTTGTGGTTCTGTGGTGACTGCTAATTGATCTTGACAGTGATGTTGTATGATATCTTTTGTACTTTGCTACAGTTCTTACTGTATTAAGTTACATAGGTTTCTGCATGAGTCCTTCAATACGGATTTATGGCTTTAAGGAAGAGAAAAACAAACAATTACTCTATTATTCAGAGTTGCAGATGTGCACCATGGATCTGGGAATAAATTTAGTCTCAAGAAAATCAAACAGTTTGAAATGGTCACTGCTTGAGTATCACCTTGCTTACAGCTATGAACTAATTGAGATTAAACTAAAATGATTGTGAGATGCTTCCTTTTCCTGTGCATCAGCAGTTTGTTAGTGCTTTAAAAGTATTATTTAGTCATTAAAAACAATTGATGTGCTTCTGAGTTCCTCTTTTGTTCTAGTTTTTGCCTTTGTTTTCCTAAGTACATGCTGTTAGATGAGATAGAGTCTGTGGCTTCATTTATTGTGAGAAGATCTCGTAATTGTTGTATTTTTGTATGCTTGGCTATAAAACTATATAGGTTGTACCAGATGCTGCCTTAACTTATTTTATAGAATTATAATGGATGCTGATGAGTCTTAGAGTCAAGTCTTTAAAGATAAAACTCCCTTTGCTGTTTGTGGGATTTTTGGGGTTTTTCGGTAGTATATAGTAACAGCCTGGTTTTATTGAATCTTTTCACCTCTGTATTATTTTGATCACCATTTTGGTAGAGCTGTTTCATCTCTTCCCTGAAGACTGTAACAACATTAAAATTGTATCTTACTTGCTGTTTAGTATAGTGTAGTAGTAAGTGTCAAGATTTTCAAGTGGGCTGATGACCCGAGAGTACCCATTGTCTACCATTAGAGATTGTGTGATAAAACATATGGGTTGAACATTTTATTGGCCATGTCCACTTACTAATTTCATGCCAGGACTGAAAAGGTTTGTTGTTATTACTGGTTAATTAATAACTAGACAAATATCCAGTTGTGCTATATATAGACCACTTGTAGTGCTAATTATTTATAGAAAATGCATTGCAAGTATGGTGTATAAAATAGCATCAGTATTTCCTTTTTGTCACACTCTTCTCAGCCCAAAAGCGTTTTGCAAGCTACACACAACCTTTCAGTTTTAAGTAAAATGTCTCTCTTAGCAGCCTTCAGAGAGTAATCTGTAAGGTATCACAGTTGGAGGAAGCAATGTGGTCAGAGAAAGTGAGTGCACTATTTGATGTCAGGAGTTAAGTCTTTTCTCCATTTGAGTTGATGGTGTTTTCACTGAAGCCTCAGTTTTAGCTCTGTTGGGCAGCATGAAGTTCTGCTTTGGTATACTTTTATCTTGGTTTATTGACTTGGGAAACTGCCTTTTCCTATCCGTAAGATGTATGAGATAAATGACTTTGAAAGACGACTCCTACTGAAACTCTTTCCAAATCAACCGATTAAAGCTTCTGCTTCATATTACAGTTTCATGACACAGGTGCTGCAGCTTCCAGTGACACTGTCTTGCTCCTGGTAAAGTGAGGTTATTTTCCTTGTTCCATGGATGCTATAAACTGTTGTGTAACTGCGTACTCCGGTGCGGTGAATTATTAGTGTTAGCAGCACGTACTGCTGTTAAATTATGCACTGAGGCCTTACCTAGAGCCAGAACAATAGCCTTAGAGTCATTTACCAAACCTAGAGATACTTACAGTTCACAGTAGTACAAGAAAAAGATTGTTAAATTAAACATGACCCAGTAGTTAAAATAACAGAAGTTAGGAGCTACCATTTCTCCTCAGTGACTCTTCACAGACTTGCTGCTTCTCTCCAGCCTAATTCCTTCAGTCGTTGTCCACTTTGAGTATGCTTCTTCTGCCTTCTAGCTTGCGCGATGTCCCAGGCAGCTTCATTCTGCATGCATATGTGGGAACATGAACAGAAAAAAAGGAGGTGGTCGAGGAGTCTGCTATGATTCAGGACATTGCGCTTTTCTTCCCTAGTTGATAGGTTCTTTCAGAAATAAATTCTGTATTAGGTTTTCGTCTATGCTTGTATAACTATACATATAGTCTTGTCCGTCCCTTGATCCATTATAACATTCTTCCAGTCTAAATTTTAGACTAGAATATGGCTGGCCATATAATATAGTATGCTGGACATTAGGACATTGTGTATTAGCTTATATTTTACCTGTACTGTGAATTAGTTTTGTTAGAATAGTATCTGAAAATTGTGTTTTCTGATGCTGGAGACCTAAGATGAACAAGAATTTTGTGCCTTTTTTATGATGGGAATTTTTCACTAGATGACTCGGTTGAAAACTTTCAAGCAACTGTTCCTCTAGGAATGCAGTACCAGTCATAGAATTATAATTGGGTGTTGGTTGGAAGGGACCTTAAGGATAATCTAGTTCCAACTCACTCTGCTACGGGCAGGAACACCTTCCCCTATACCAGGTTTTATAGATGTCCACACTGGGGAGGAAGTATATATATAGTCAACTTGTATATTTTCACATACATTTTATTGTACTGTTTCTTGTTTAAGTCTCCTTCTTCAATTTTGTGAGCTCTATTGTATAGTGAGATATAAAATACATTAGATTTATAAAAATTCTTAATATTAAACCTGTTTCCTAGATCCTATGTATGTTGTAAAATGAATGTAAAATCTCTATTTACTACGGGTATTTTAATGAGTAGACTGAAAATTATTTTCACTTTACAAGATGAGATTTGCAAACCTCTCTTTTTTTTCAGTAGACAAATGATGGAAATAAAATGGGGTAGCTTTCTGCCAAGGTGTTGAAGATCTCAGATCTATCTCTAGACTTATAGAAAGCCTGTTCATTGTAACGGGAACTGCAGACACCTGTGCATCTTTAGGCAGGCAAGTTCTTGAATTGAGTAAATCTGTCCAGTACTAGAGTGATGTGTCAAAACACAATTTTCTTCATAAGAAAAGGGAGCAATTACATTTTCCAGATTATTTTTTTTTTCTGGTGGAAAATGAAGAAAGAACACAATACAATGTCTGTGCAATTAACAGTAAAAAAAAAAAAGAGCAAGAAAGGGACTTGAATTTGCAGCATATTTTAATTTTTTCATACTTTATAAAAGTCAAGCAGAGAAACCTTTACCGTGTAACTACTAATGTCTTTGATTACTTTCTCCTACACTTAGGTTATGGTTTAAAAAGTGCTCAAGGTTAAGCAGAGATATGCCTACCAGATGTGATTTAATCCTGACTTGTCTCAGTGTAGCTTCATCTTTTAATATAAACTGTAACCATTTAAAGTAAGAGTTTTTCTAAATCCATATATGAGAAATAAATTATAATCAAATTCAAAGAAAATAGTTTGTAATAAAACCTCACTGTTATTTCACATGAAAAAAAACAACCCACACATGCACACAAAACTCAACAAACCAAACCCAAAACGAAACCCAAAAAACAACAAAAAAAAGGTTACCATAGTGACATGTAGGTTGCAAAAGTTTTCTATATCTGATGCATAGGACAGGAAACTCTTAACTTACATGATGTGTTTCTCAGGTTTTATGAATAAGAGAGCATAATTCTGTGCATTTGTGCATTGGACTCAGTTTACATTCACTAGTATGCGCTGTGAGTACTCTAAACTTTAGTTCCAAGTACTATGGGCTGGTCTGTTAGCTTTCTAACTCTGTGTACAGCAAAACCGAGCAAATTACATTTATGGAGTGATTTGCAGGGTCAGCTTCTTCACTAGTTATTACTGTACATCTCAAGTCTCAGCAAACAGCCAGTTTTTATTTTCAGTATTATTTATAAATATTACACCGTCTAAGAATTATACAAGAAGTAAAAAAGTTTGCCCCCAGTTACTATCTTTCTAAATATTGTTGTGTTGGAATTGGCTCTACTGAAGCTGACTCATGGTCTGGCTGACTAATTTAATTATATAAAGTGAAGTTTTTGCTGATTCCTGATCCATCTGAGTGTTGTCTTGAATAATTCTTCTGTACTGGTATGTTAGATTTTAAAATAGGTTGAATTTTTGAGTATGTTGAATCTAAACATTTTTTCAGCTGCAGTGTTATTGCAGAGTCTCCTTTTCCATTATAAATCCTTAGCTTTTGTTTGTTTTGTTTTGTTTTGTTTTTAAGTAACAAAGAATCATAGGATTGTTTTGGTTGGAAAAGACCTCTAAGATCATGCAGTCTTACTGTCAACCCAGAACCACCATGGCCATTAAACTATGTCCTGAAGTACTATATCTACGTGTTTATCGAACGTCTCTGGGAATAGTGACTCCACCACCTTCCTCATCAGGCTATTCCAATGCCTGACCACCCTTTCAGTAAAGACATTTTTCCTGATATTCAATCTAAACCTGCCCTAAAGCAATTTGAGGCCATTGATACTGGGGAGAAGAGACTGATTCCCATCTCACTGCAACCCCCTTTTAGATAATTGTGGAGAACAGTGAAGTCTCCCCTCAGCCTCCTCTTCTCCAGACTAACCCATCCCATTCCCTCAATAACTCCTCATTAAGACTTGTTCTTCAGACCCTTCACTGTCTTTGTTGCCTTTGTCTGGGCGTGCTGCAGCAAACTCAGTGTCTTTCCCGTAGTGAGGGGCCAGACACTGAACATGATATTTGAGATGCAGTCTTAACCAGTGCTGAGTACCGGGGCACAATCACTTCCCTGCTTCTTCTAGCAACACTATTTCTGATACAAGCCAGGATGCTGTTGGCCTTGGCCACCTGGACACACTGCTAGTTCAGCTTGCTGTCAACCAGCACCTGCAGATCCTTTCCTGCTGGCAGCTTTCCAGTCCCACAATGCTACAGGTTTGCGAGAGTGTGTGGTGGTTGTGACTCAAGTGCAGCACCCACCCCCTGGCCTTGTTAAACCTCATACAATTGACCTCATTGCATCTATCCAACCTGTCCAGATCCCATCCTACCCTCGAGCAGATCAGATCAACACCTACAAACTTACTGATGGTGCACTTGATTTCCTCATCCAGATCCTTGATAAAGGTATTACAGAGAACTGGCCTCTAAACTGAAAACATTTAAGTTCTTTTCTATAGAATCATTAAAAAAAAAATAGGTCAAAAGCCTAGATCAGAACTGAAGAACCCCTAAATCATTACTGTGCTTTAAAACCTGTAATGATGGAGATTTCTACCTCTTTCCTGGATTTTTGTGTTACACTCATCTGTTATGTCTGCATTTACTCTGAGTGGTTGCTGCAGTATCAATCATTTTGTTGTGTGGGAAGGCATGTGCAGAAAGCACACACACACATAGCTCTCTGAAATCCTAACATACTTAACCCAATTAAATTGCAAGGTAATGCTTTATGTATGATTACCGGGTTGCAGTTGCAGGATGTGAATGGTGAATCAGAAAGCAGTGTTCACTGGTTTCTACCTGAGAAGAGGGATAACTGGTTGAGGACATTGAGGATCAGTGGTGAGGTGTAGCATCCCTAACTGTGTAGACAGTGCTGGCACAATTCATTTCCCTCACTGTTATTCCTTGACTCCTGTCCTTGAGGGGGCTGCACCTATTATTTTTATCTCCTTGTTACCACCTTTGTTTGCAGGGATATTTTACGTATGTGAGGTGCATGCTCCTCATTTTCTTTGTTATGCTGATTATACCAGATTCTCTGAGTGCTTTTCCTGTGCTTTTCCAAAATATCCCAGGTGCTGGGATAAAACCACTAGTGGTTTTAGCATTTGCCAAGGATTTTTCATGGTATTTCAGAGTTCTTAAATGCAGAGTCCACACAATGTCACTGTTTTTGGGTAGTATTGGTGAAGCTCCTGACCACCTACTGTGGTTGCCCAAGTTTAGCTGTATGTCTTGGGAACACACTTTGTAACAAGTGTTCAGTATGGTAACTGATGTCTTCCTCCTGTTGCTTCGCTTCCTACAGAAAGATAATGTGTTAAGGAAGAATTTGTATTGTGGTTTTTTTTTTTCTTTCTTTGAGGTAGAGAAGACATTGAAAGAAGCACACCTTACTCTCTCCACAGTACAGTTTCTGACAGTTTTGAAGGTCACTAGCAAATCTCTGTCCAATGACAGAAAACAGAAATAGTAGGGTGAAAAATAGAGCTTTAAATCCAATTTTTGTATAAACACACGGGTTTTGGAAGCATTTAAGACACACGGTTGCTGCTGTTTCAATCTTGAATATATTTGAAAATGTTCCATCTCTAATTGCCACTCTGTAATGTGTAACTTTGTGTTCCTGTTTTCTAAAATCTTCGCCAGTATATAGCTTATTTCTTTATGATAGAGATGGCAATAAAATTAGAGTGCAAAATCTATTAGGAGTACTCCTTGCATGCACTTAACTACCTTCCATCTTCTGCATTTTTGTATGTCAGGATGCCATGTGGGCTGTCAACTGTCTGGGATTGGGGTGCACAGGTCATTAGGGCTCCCTAGGAGAGACATCTGGGCAGGGCCTTGGCACCAGTGCTCATTCCACCCCAGCCAGGAGCAGGGCAACTAGGGACACAGGATAGCCTCATCCTTAGACATTGGGCGTATCCCTGGAGCCAGGGATGGGGTGAGGCTGGGCTGGGCCATGGGCCCAGAGGTTGGCCTGGCTTATCAGGGCCCATGGCTAGGCAGGGCAGAGCTGTAGAGAGTTGGAGTCCAGCCCTGCTGTGGTGTTGCTGAAATGGTGTCCTGGGCTATGGGCAGGGTGTACTGGACAAGGACATTAGCGCATGCAGAGTTCTGTCGTATCTTTTTTTTGTAGCCGATCCAGTAAGAAAGCCACTTGAAAGTATTACAAATACAGCATGGGAATGCTAGCATGCATTCACACACTGATTATTTTGCATATTATGTGGCAGACGTATACTTGTGTTTTAAAAACTATGCACATTGCTTTATGGATGTGGTGATGGGTCCCGAACGATCTCAATCTGGACTGGCAGCTGAAGAGAACTTGAGTCTTGTGCTTAAGATGATTGATACAGCACTACTTGATATCAGTACTTCAGGGAAGTAGAATCTGTGCTTCTGAAAATCCTCTTCAGAGAGATAAAAAAGGAATGCAAAGAGGAGGAGAGACAATATTGAACTCAACCGTACTAGACTTTCTCTAAAGTAATCACCAATATATCAGTTAGGTCCTCTTGCTCTACACTGTTTCCAGTAACTTTAATATGTTTTACTAGTACCTGAAATTTGTAGAAAGGCCTGTGTATGTGAATTTCTGAAGTGTTTCATGATGGTTCTCAAAGGCAATGCTATACCATTGCAGGATGCCTTTAAACTAATACTTTACTCTCCTTTCCAGTTTCCTTTCTTCCACTTCACACTCCATCCATTGAATTCAATAGTGAATATGGGACATCATAGTTGATGTGAGCAAGGGACTGTGTTGATGTGACATAGAGTTTTCAGGAAATACTGAAATAATACACAGAATAAAATAATCAGAGACAGTAAAAAAAATGTAGTTATACAATATATAATAAATAATAATATATATGTTAAAGTAAATTGTAGAAATCAGGAGCAAATTGCACAGTTAAAATGTTGGGTTTATTCCTTCTTTTTTTTTAAATGTTGCTTATTATGATGTTGCAGCAATATGACTTGAATCCCAGCAAGTAAAGTAATACTTCACAGTATTTGTGAATATGATAAATAACTCATGTTTTAGGTGTTGTCATACTTGAATCTTATATAAACATATTGATTCATTTAAACTGCAGTAATCCTAAATGCCCTTTGTATTCGTGTATGTGAAGGACAGAGTGCTAAGTCAATGAAACCCAAATTGTCCTGTGGGATAATTTCCGTAGCTTGCAATTCTGATTTATCTTCTCACAAGAGATTCAATGTGCTGCTGGTAAATCAGTTATCAGAACTCTTCTGTAACTCATCCAGCTAGAACAGTGTGTACTCTCTTTAAATTCTGCAAGTATCTCAGAAGGTCTGTACACGGATATGTGCAATGGATTTTCGCTGGTGAAACAGTGGTTCTCTGTCCTTTACCCCTCCTCTAACAAAGGGTTTACTTAATATTTCAATTGTATCGCAATCATAGAATCATAGAATGGTAAGGTTGTAAGGGACCTCAAGGGTCATCTAGTTCCATAGGCAGGGACACCTCCCACTAGCACAGGTCACTCAAGGCCTTGTCCAACCTGGCCTTGAACACCTCCAGGGAGGGAGCAGCCACAACCTCCCTGGGCAACCTGTTCCAGTGCCTCACCACCCTCACTGGAAAGAACGTCTTCCTGACATCCAGTCTAAATCTCCCCTCTGCCATTTATACCCATTACCCCTCATCCTGTCATTGCAAGACCTTGTAAATAGCCCCTCCCCAGCCTTCCTATAGGCCCCCTTCAGATACTGGAAGGCTACTATAAGGTCATCTCAGAGCTTTCTCTTCTCCATGCTGAAGAGCCCCAACTCTCTCAGCCTGTCCTCATAGCAGAGCTGCACCAGCCCTCTGATGATCTTCATTGCCCTCCTCTGGACCCGCTCCATCAGTTCCATGTCCTTCCTGTGCTGGGAGCTTCAGAACTGCACACAGTACTCCTGATGGGGTCTGACGAGAGCAAAGGGGGAGAATGTCCTGAAGCTTTGTGAAACTTCCATACAGTTCTGAGGTTTAGCTAGATTAAATGTGCATCCATGGGTGGTAGTCTGGTCAAATTTTGGTTTAGCTGCAAAAGTGAGTGCTTGCAGCAATCTGGACATGCTGTGTTTGTAAGGGAGCCTGCGTCCATGTTCATTTACATGTCAATATATGGAATATGGATTTTCGGTTGTATATAGTGACTACAATCTGGATTTTGGATGAAAATAGGAAATATTGTGATCACGTAAATGTTATGCTTACTAAATCTTTAGTTCAAAGTAGTGGTGAGAAGTTTGCTCAAATTATGGAACCCATGCTTTTCATAGTTTTTGCAGGTGAAAACATTCTTAGTTACGTATCCTGAATGTTCAGCACATGAAAACTAAGCAAGCGTTTAAAGTGCAAACGTGTGTTCTGTGGCATTAGATGTTGTCATGGTACGCCTAAACAGGCCAAAATAGACTTGTACATGTCCTGTCCTGGCTTGCCCAGGGCATGTTTTTCTGCTCTCCCTGCTGTTTTGGGGAGAGCAACCGCCGGAAAGAGGACAAAGAATCTGGAACCACTAAGTCTGGGGTCTGTTACCTGCCCAGACCCTGTGGTAAACAAGGCACACAGGGTTGCCATGTGCAAGGCCTGTGTTCTGCCCTAAAAAGGGTAAAGGAAACCTATGGCTTCACCTGATATGGTCAGGCTTGGCTAACTGCCATTCTGATTGGCTATTCTGTGTCCAAAGGCCCATTAATCTCAGGCCGTACCGATAAAAGCAGAGAGCACACTGCGTTTTGCCATTGCAAGGTGTGTCTGCTGTTATACTTGTGTTCCACTATTATATCTACTCTATCTGTGCTGAGACTGCACATCACAATACAAATGCCTGCACCTGGAAACCTCCTGCCCAGATGGAAGCCCTGGAGATAATCCAGATCATCCAGAGGAGACCAGGGTCAGGTCAGAGATTGTCTGCCTCCTTTCTCCAGTTCCCAGAAACCTGGGGAAACTCCAAAGCCTCTAAAGGCTACTGACAGCAACCCCGCCATGAGCTTTGGGTACTGTCAGATA
>VWYK01000205.1:0-21771 GCA_013399775.1 Semnornis frantzii | reverse complement strand
AGCCTCTTGGAATCATTAATTTCCTTCTGCCATAAGCAGAAAGGAGCTCCTTGCATCCATCTAGTGAGCAAGCAGTGTATTGACTGCAAGCAGTTCACTAACTGCAAAGCCTTCTCTACCAATTTAATCCAGTTGAATTAATGTATATATTTGTTAGTTATTCCTAGATCCTGATATAACCTGTATATAAAGTTTCCATGAGTGATGCATAGAACCTGTTATTATTATTTTGGTGATCGGGGTGATGCGAGTTCTGAATATTTAATATTAATAAATGATATTAGGATTTTAGAGATACCTTCTCGCAGTAATTAATTACCCCTTCCACTACAGGTGTACATATAATATGAATATAAAGTCGAAGAACTCTTTGTAAATACAGTGTGCAAAGGAGTTGAATATTCTGACTGAACACTTATTAGCATATATTGTTAGTTTTCAGGAACTTTGTTTTTCAAAGGTCTGTAGCAAGAAGTGGAAGATGGAGAATAATTATAGCCCTGTCAGCTCGACAAATAGAATTGCTGCCTATCAGTTAGTAATGTTAAATTCTGAGCTTGCAGACTGAAGTACTTGTTGGCAATAAGCCACTTCAACCCTAACTGTATGTCTTACTTGTTTCCTTATAAATGAAAAGTTAATAGTCTTAAACACTGTAGATCCCATCTGCCTTTTGATCAGTTCTGCTACTGTTCTGTTGCTCAGCTACATTTACTCTCTCTTTTACCCGTTCTCAACTTCTGATAATCTAATTAAATTTTTTAGAATAAGCACTTGAACCTCAGGTTGGAGTCGATCTTAGAGGTCTTTTCCAACTAAAACTGTTCTACAATTCTATAAAAGTCATCTGCATTATATTCCACCTATAAAGTGGGTTTCTGGAAGAGATTTCCCACCCCTTCCCCTTAGTCCTGTCATGGACTGTTTCAAAATTCCATTGCTTTTGTTACTAGGAGTCTGATTTTTTTTCTCTCCTTCTAGGGTTTATCCCTGCTGAAATTATGAATATACTCATATTCTTTCTTAGCTTTTATTTTCCAACACCAAATTTTTTTTTCCCCAAATTATTTCTGAATGTAGTTGCAGTACACTTGTCATTACTTGTTTACACTACAAACAGTTACTTGGGAATGTATAATCTGAACTTTAACTACCTTGCAGTGGCGCTGAACACTAATGCTTATACTTGTTTCTCTCTTTTTAGCAGCACTTCTGTTAACATCTGTCCTTTCACAGCCTCCTAACAGTGATAGCGTACAGTTAATCTGTCATCAGCTCATCATTTCAGGCATTTTCAAATAGTAAATTTCCAAATTTTTCATATAAATTATTTTTAGTTCCTACCTACTTGACTTTCCACTCCATTGTTCTCATCCTACTCCTGTTAAACCCTGTATTTTAAGCTTTTTCTCTGTTAACAATACCTCTGAAATTTGTGTCTCAGAATTCTTTTGAGCTTCTAATTTAGATGTACAATGAGAAGGATTCAGTAACCACATTTGCAGTAACATTTTATTTTGCACATTGCAAAGTACAAGGCCAAAAAAAAAAAGAAGTTTTAAGCTCTGATATGGATTTAAACAGGCATTTGGAGGTTTGATTTCCAGTTTAAAACTTCTGTCTAGGTCTCTGAAGACTTGATCAGAAGTAATATAAACTTGTATAATCTACTTTTTTTTTTGCCTTTTTTTTTTTTTAAAGACTTTTATTTTATAAAAGATTTCCAGGTTTCATAATTAGATTAGAAACACCCTTTTTTTTTTTTTAATTTTAAAATTTTGTTTGCTTGCTTGTTTGGTTTTATATAGTAGAAATCAGTGGTCAGTATATCTATGGCAATTAATACTTGGTGAATTATGCCTGATTTTATCCTCTATATTGTGTTTTCCTGTTTGTAGCTATAAAACCACTCACAACGTGTGTTGGTTTTCACATAATTGGTTTAGGAGAAGTAACAGCAGAAGATTTATTTGGGTTATTTGTTCTCTGACAGTTGCACAACTTTTTTTTCTTTTTTTTCTTTTTCCTTCCCTGCTGTTTGAGAAATGTAGTTTGGAATTGCTATGGCTTTTATATATACAA
The DNA here is from genome assembly GCA_013399775.1 of Semnornis frantzii. Lineage (NCBI taxonomy): Eukaryota > Metazoa > Chordata > Aves > Piciformes > Ramphastidae > Semnornis > Semnornis frantzii. Next base: position 19,689 of record VWYK01000205.1, on the reverse strand, counting down.
AGAAAAGCTTGGTGTCTTGCAGATTTGATGGAATATTTTCCAGTGAATTAGCCATGTGGGCTTTTCAAGGTGGTTTCATATATTTAAGTATTTGTACTGTAAATAGATAATCATGGTATAAGAGAGGAATAATTTTGGAGTTTCTCGTGTTTCATTTGTAAGAATTTAAGAATCCTTTTTTATTTAGACCCAAAGGACCTTGTCGAATAAAGTAGAAGTTATTAAACATAAATCAAGGTAGAAAAACTTTGGGTTTTGGTCATGAACTGCCTGTCCTGATTTAAAAAAGAAAAAAAAAATGACCAAACAACAAAATACCAACCCAAAACCCAAACCAAACATTTTTAGCAACTGAATCAGTGAAATTATATTCCCAAATGCCTGTCATCTCCTAGGCAGTATTTTTCCACATTGCTTACCTCTTTCGATTGTGAAGGAACATCTCAACTTTCTCTTTCAGATCAGAATAAGTGTCTGCGAATAGTAACATTTATTTGTTTTGGAGTGGAAGATTTGTGCAATTGTATGATGTGAAACTCTAGTTTCCATTTTTTATAGGAACCTCTTGCCTGACTTTATTTCCCTAAAGCTTAACAGAAGTTCAAGGAGAGCTTTCTGATTTTGTTCAACACAAGCATGAGTTGGATAGTCTTAGATTTTGAGATCTCTAATCCTGAAATTCACTGCAGAATTTGGAGCTATGAACTCATAGGAGCTACACTGAGGAAAGGAAAAAAAAAGCAACACATTGCTTTCCTGTAAGCTGTTTTCCATCTCTAATTCTTTCATGTGTTATGTCCTTTATTCTATGGACTGATCTCAGAATTCTGTCCGGTTCCCTTGTGTCAGAGTGAGTGATGAAAGTGTTACCTCCTGCTGGCCCTTCTGTTGTAATCTTTTGCCCTCAGGAGGATTTTGGAGGCATGTGCTTTATAAATGGCATCTTCCATCTTCTTTCGAAAATTGTTAATACACTTTTAAAAGGAACAGACTTAACACATTTACAGCACTGTGCAAACTATAAACTTGATTTATGCTGAAGTGCATGTTTTACTGGAGAAAGCAGTGTACCCTAGCTGCCTATAATCTGCCTGTAAATTTACAAGGTTTTTTCAGTACTACAAACTAAACTAGAATTGTGATTTTCTGAAAATGGAGTATTTTGGCTGAGTTGGGTGACCTCCTTTCATCTGTAAATACATCACTATTTACATTGCTTCACAGAAATAGCTGATTAAGGATTTCTATTTTAGGCTGTGATTTTTTACCGTAATACTGCAGCAAAAGCTGGAGATATCTTTATGCCTTTCAGAGTTTTTTCTGCTGAAACCTTTGAAGAAGAAAAAAAAAAAAAAAGTAAAGCTGTTACAGAATTTAAACCCTGCAAATGTGATTTGTATATGCTATGACTTTTTCATTATTTACTAACTTGAGATGCTCTAAATCTTATCCTTGGAATCAAAATATTCTGCTTGGTGGCTGCAGCAGAAGCAGTGCTTAGACAGCAAGTAAGCGAGTTCAGCTGACAAGATTCTGGCTTGTGTTTCTCCAACACAAACATGGCTCATAGAAAATGGATACATATACTAATTCTGGCAGGAGTAGTAAGATCTTGCAAAGGAAGAAATTCTGCACAGGTTGGAGAACTGTGCAACAAATCTAAACACTTCTTATCTGAGTCACCGAATGGGCTGAGTTAGAATTCCTCAAATGTAAATAAGATTAATCAGTTTCAGCAAGCAAACCTGCACAATTTGATAAATGTCTACAAAAGACATTTTAAAAGATATCTAGAAAGCTTTCTTGGCCTGAAATTCAACCGTCTTTGAACTTATCTATATACTCTTTAATTAATGTCTTTGTGGAACAACATTAAAATAATACTGGGCTGTAATCCTCTAAGAAATAAGGCTGTCTTGGACTACAGCTGAATTACATGCTGCATAAATTAAAATTTGCAGTGCACAGTGTCTTTATGGAGCTTTATTAAGTGATGTGATTATGCGAAAATAGAAAACTATGAGAATAGACATTTCCATATAATCATTACTGTGCTGTTACCTCCCCCCCCCTTTTTTTTTTCTAACATTTAAGTCCATTTCCACTTAGAATTAACATGTTATCATTCAATTATTTCATCTATTGCTGTTACAAAGAGTATACTTCGAAGTTTGCATTGTACATCTGGACTATTTTTCCTAAATTCAACATGCTTAATAGAGGAAAAAAAAGTAATGTATTTCAACATGTCATTAACTTTCTCCATTTACTCTGCTTCTGGGTCAATAAAATAGGACTTTCAATGTAGTGTGAACTAATTCCAGTCAGAAGAAAGTGATATTAATGCAAATGACATGTTTTTAAATAAGAAATATTACTGAATACTTAATGTATTTGTTCTGCACTGGACTAGGTGTTGAATAAGTCTGGAATATAGCTGGCATATTAGCAGTACTTGTTGAGTAGACAAGAGGGAGATGCTGCCCTTCAGAAATGGGGGTTAATTTGATCCAAATTGCCTGATGGTCTTCAGTTTGGCACCTCCATTTGCCTGATGGAAGAGCAGAAGTGAGCCATCACCCTGTCCTCTGCCCCGACTCTGCATAGATGGGTTCAGGGTGGGCTGGCTCACGCTGACACACTGCTCCAAGTAAAGTAGGCAGCCAGAGTGAAGGGCTGCTGAGGGTCTCTCCAGTGCCTGTGTTACCATGCAAGCAGTCTGCAGCAAAGTATAAACAGGTGAAAAAAAACCCCTACATATAGATCTGTTTCATTGCTGCAAGATTTGGCTTCCCTAAGGGGTTCCTTTCATTTGATGGTAAATAGTAAAAATTAACTCCAGAATATTAAGCTGAAATTATTTTCCTTCATGTCACTGTTACGGAAAAGCTACATTCAGTCCCAATTGAAAGCCAAGTATCCAAAGTCTTTCGCACAAGGAACGGGGACCTTGATTACAGCTGTAGACCATTTCCCATGACCTCTGTGCTCCTGTTGCCAGGGGCTCAGGCTGGTAGGGCAGCTGCTAAGAAGTACGGAAAGAAATCATCGCTTGCACGGAAAATCTCAAAGAACTGCTGGCAGCTCAGGTTCTTCCACTCTGCATGGGAGGGATGATGCACGTGGCAAAGCAAGTTTATGTATGTTTATTTTATGTCTGCACATATAGAACTGAATAATCTGAGAATGATACCTGTTTATTCTATGTTTTTATATGTATATATACACATATATGTATGTGTGTCCTCACAGAGACCAGTATCAGATAAAGAAAGGTGCTTTGTTGTTATTTTTGGGAAGTATGAACTAGCAGATTCAATTACCTGTGAATATAGTGATAGGAAAACACGAACCTTTGCATCTCTTTTAAAGAGTCCAACTGTGCACACACCGACACCATGATTCATATGCAAACCTTAATTCGTACTGCAGTGCCCCTTGACAGTGTGCTACCTGTGAACATGCACATGCAGTATAGCAGAATTTGTCCTTGTGTGCTGTCATGAAAATATAAGGCTTATCAGCCTTCTTTTAGTTACCTTTACCTTGTCAGATACTGTAAACAAGGATATTCAGTGTCACAAAGTATACTATCCGTCAGCAGTGTTGGAATACTAATTCCAGATAGTGCAACCATTTGAAGAGGGTGAGGCAGAACTTGTCTTTATTTCTTTAAACTAGACCTCACAGAGAGTTTCACTGTATGCACATGAAGTGGTAGTCTTTTCATTAGATAGAAAGATTAGAAACTGTTGAAATGGAGCATTGACAAAGTTTGCGCCTTATTTTGCTACTGGTATTTAGTTGAAGAACTGAAGGAACCCCGTTGTTTTGAAATAGTTTTAGAAACTCCAATTTCCATTGGAAAACCCATTTGATTTTAATGGAAGGTAAAGACATAGTTTTTTAGGTATATGGTCTAGTTGGAGTTGAGGGATTTGGAATTTGGAGTGGAATATTTTCTGAACCGAAGAAAAAGGAAGGGAGTAATATCAGAAACAACTGCAATATCTGACTGCTGCACTTTTTTGTGTTACAGGTGCTGTAAGGACAGTGTCCTACCCCACTTCCAGGTCAAAATAGCCAGGGAAATAGCAGTGAAATGACTGGTTTACCATTTGCCATGGTTATGTGACTGTATGGGGAAGCATCTTGTTTTGGCCCTGCAGCACTCCAGTAACTATCTCAGGGGAAAATGTGCTTTGAGAGTGTATCTTCAGGTCTGCATACTGTCCCATTCCAAAGCCAGAGTATACAACTTGGTAAAAATAAGTGCTAGTTTATGTTGTATATGAAAAGGCTTCACAAAAGCATTCAGCATACTATCCTGCTTTTTGCATGAAGTAGTTTTTTGTTTTTTTTTTTTTATGTGGATGGAGGCTTGTGAGAAAGATGGAGGAGAACAAAGAGGTCCTCTGCTTCTCAGAGGGTAACGCTGAATTGTCAGTGTTGTGTCATCTCAAATGAAAATCACTTCAAAGGTCTTACATTGCAAATATGTGCACTGATCTCTCAGTTCCCACTTCTGTGCTTAGTTGAGCTGTGTCTGGCACCTAGAAATTCTGCTTTTGTTTAACTTTTGTGTTGTATTGAAACTGAAAATACATCTAGAAGAATCCAGTCAGTAACTTTGTATTTCTTTTTTTTCGACCTAGTAAACACTAAATTCCAAGCTTGTCATAGCTATCTTTCCTTGATGTTATTTCATATGGTTATGATGAAAAACCCACATATGCTGTGTTTAAAAGAATTTATCTGATATTACTGATTCCTGCTCCTAATCAAAATGTTATCTGCAATTCGGGACTACACTAAAGTTGTTTGTAGGGTCAGTCTCTCACTGTTGAAAAGGACAAAGGCAGTTAGGGTTTCAAATGTTACAAAACCAAACAAACTAGAACCAAAAATAGATGAGATATGATACCTTCTTTAAATAAGCTGAGATTAGATCACAGAAACATTCAGGTTGGAAAAGACCCACAGGATCACCAAATCCACCTGATACCCCTGCTCTACAAAATTCACCCCTAAAGTCTGTCACCAAGCACCATGTCCAAATGACCTTTAAACACATCCAGGGTTGGTGACTCAACCACCTCCCTGGGCAGCCCATTCCAATGCCTGACCACTGTTTCTGTGAAAAAACTTTTTTCAGTGTCCAGTCTAAACCTACCCAGTTGCAGCTTGAGGCTATTCCCTCTTGTTCTATCATTAATTACCTGTGAGAAGAGAGTGGCACCAACCTCTCCATAATGTCCTTTCAGGTAGATGTAGACAGTGATGAGGTGTCTCCTCAGCCTGCCCTTCTTCAAACTGAACAACCCCAGCTCCTTCAGTTGCTCTTCGTAAGATTTATTCTCCAGGCCCTTCACCAGCTTCATTGCCCTCCTCTGCACTTGCTCTTTCACTGAAGATGCATGTTGACTGGCTGAGTAAATATCATGTATTTTTTTCCTCAGTAATATGACTCCCTGTATAAATAGAATGTCTCTGTTTCTTCAAATAGCTAATTGTCTCTGTTGTTTTTCTTTCCCAAAGACTAGAACAAAAGGGACTTTAAGCAGTGTTATAGTCCACCTGATAATTTTCATATTATATGCACTTACGGAATTTTTACAGTGACTTAATGAAACAGAATGATTGCAACAGTGTTTGCTTTGTAATTTCAGTGAAGCATGTGCAAGAAGAATTAGGCAGAGTGGTACAGTTTTGCTATAAACAAGAAATAACTTTATCTGATAGATGGATTTATAACACTGTGCTGTTTTTTTATGGGTTTTGTTTGTTTGGTTTCGTATTTTCTTTTTAATCCACGTTCTTAATTACAAATGTTTCAAGAAACACTCTTGGATTTAAAGGGATAGGCCTTGAGTATATTAGCATTGCCTGTTTTACAAGTTTAAGCCTTATTGGTTATGCACACTGTAGAGAGCATTTGGACCCACTGCTGAGAGGCTTATAAATGTTTCACATATGGCACTGTGAGACCTTGTGTATGTGTTCAGATAACTTAGAGGTTGCTCTGTTTCACACAGCCTTCTTGGAAGAATGCATTAGGTTAGTGAGTATCAACATTTCATACTGTGCTTTGTCCTTCCTTCCTTCTGACTCATCTGTTGTTAGAGGAGAACTTAGATTGGACTGGGTCTAGGGTTTCCCTTGTGTAAGCAGATAGAATAATTAAACAGGCCAAGTTAATTAGTATTTGTGAGTTGTTCAGACCTTACAGTGATAAGGTCCATAAAAATGACAAGACACAAAATAATGATTTACTTGAAGGCCATAATCCTCTCTGTCCTTTGTCAACATTTGTCTTGTGTAGACTGTTACGGTTTCATAGCAATATAATATCTTTCTGTAGTATTTCTTCTGAAGAATTAAGAGTATTTTATAATGAATTAACTAATTTTCAGAATATCTTTTGGTGCTGCTGTGTGCTTTTTTGCTTTATTCTAACACTTTGAGTACTTAAAGTACAATATATGCAAGTGAGTTGTCCATGGGAAGTCTGTGCAGAGCTAATAATAGAACACAGACCTGCTCAAACTGTCACCCTTTGATTATACTAGTGAGGACAAAATTTAGTAGTATCAGGTGCAATTCTAGCAAAGAAAATGTAAGAAGCACTGGAGCACGGGGAATGCATGTGTAGTTAGAGGTTCACCTAGAATTTGCATCTGGGCTTGTTTTGCTTACTTAGAAGTACAGCCTAAAAGTCTATGATGCTAGTAATAGCTGCAGTGTTGGCTTATCATTCAGATTCATAGATTCTGTGCAATGATTCAAGATATATCTCTACTGGAAGTCAGACTGATGCTTTTGGAGATACTACCAGTCCTACAAGGCTTATTATAAGCCTTTCCCAGGTATGCTTTTTTGATCCACCTGTACTCTCTATAGCCCGTGAGACCTTATACAGCTCTCAGGAGTTGTGATTACTGGTTCAACTCAGCATTCTCTTCAGTATTGCAACCTTAGTATAAACCAAACTGGTATTAACAATGAAAGAAAAGGGTGAGAGGTAGAGCAGGAATCAGGAGCATGAGCTATCTGTTACTGCTGCTATCTGACCAGTTTTTCTCACAGGTCATGATAGTCTTTGAAGAGGCTGACACAGAACTGTAAAGGCTGTCCGTATTGCCAGTAAACCCTCTGTGGTCAGACATGAGATAACCACTCAGTGGCTGATAATTTTCAAATGTGCAAGATAACCTTTCTGTCTTTTTGTGATGAATTGCCCTTGACATGAGGGAGGTTGTACATTTGTTCCTGGTTTGGAATAAGAACCCAGAGGCAGAAAGGAATTAGCTCTGTTAACTATCCATAACCAGTCTTGTGCCAGTCTGTAGCACAGCAGTTCTGCAGTGAGATTGCATGGTTATCATTGTCATTACAGCTCATCCTCCACATAGTACTTTTCCCCTGGCTGGTGTCTTGGGAATCAGGACAGCCTTACTGGAGGCATTGCAGAGACAGCCTTGACAATCCTGTGTCCACTCTACTCCACAACTTTATTGATCACTGACGGTGTCTTCTACTTTTCTGATATTTATGTGTCCCAGGATTTTGTTGTTTTTTTCTCCAGGGAAAGTGATAAAATGAACATATATCACATGAGAATACCTACCTGCTTTGCAGATGTTGTCTACCTGACATAATGCTGATGAATTATGATGTTTGCAAGGCCCAGAGCCACATTCTCAGCTCTTACTTGGTGCCCAAAGACAGCGCATCTGATAGTTGATTGTTTGTGTGAAAAGAAATTGTACATCCCATCCTGCCCTGAGAAGATACCTACCCTTTTTATTACAGTTAAGAAATGTTATTTTCCCCAAGGACTTTCCAAGCAAATGTTTCCACTCTTTTCTTACTGCTGCTGCTTTGGCAACTTTAGTTACTGCCAATATAAGGAAGTTCCACAGTCGTTGTTTCATGCTTTCCCTATCCCATAGGGTGAGGTCAGACCAGCTTCTGAAGATGTGCTGTCAGCGATGAAAGGAGAAATTAAATCACCGTGGCTCAGGCAGGATGTGGACATGGAGATCGTGAATCTCCCTTCAGTGCTTGGCTGCCTGTATTGGATCACTGCAAGTGCTGGAGTATGGAGACTGCTGTGACTGCCTCAGTGTTCTCCCTATAGTAATGGTTTCTGTGGCTGGTTAGAAGCACTCCTATTCCCCTTTATGTCAGGAAGGTTCTGCATATTTTGGTGATGGCAGATCCTGGGTAGTCTTCAGGTGCAGAGGCAGCAAGGGCAGCATAATCTGTGCTAATGCATCCCAAAAAATTGCCTGTAGGAAACCTGATGTAGGGTTGGCTTTCCTTGCCGTGTTTGCTTGTGTGCTTTGCTTGTGTGGTTGTGCCATGCTTACATTTATGTTTTGCTGGATAGCTGCAGCTTGTCTGTGCAGACTGTGTTAGTTGAAAGTGCATGTCGGGTGAACAGATAGTGTTCTCCCTAGGGCTTTAAAGATGTGTTAGTTGAAGATAAGACTGAATCTTGGAGATGAGCAATCTCCTGCAGATGCTCTGCATCTAGGCAGTGTGTACAGCTGAAGATTTACTCTTCTGGCTGCCTCTGAAGATGGTCCTAGAGAGTAGTGTGTCTGTAGGCCGTAGAGCTAAGTATGTATTAAGTGGAGGGCTGAACAAAGAAAAGAGTGAAGTGGATGTTAATGCATAAGGATGAAGGTAAAGAATGACAAGAGGAAGATTATGACATTGCATAAAAAGCTCTGCTAAATCAGTCTTTTATTTCTGTGACACTCAAGAGTTAGAGGATACTGTAATTCATGTCTGCTTTACAACTGGATGCTTTTTTTTGTGAGGCAGACAGTGCTTTCAAACTGTTACATTTTCATAGAGTTACATGGGATTACATGAGAATCACCAAAAGTTCCTTTAGTAAACTAGTACTTGTGTACCAGGATGTGTGTGATGCTGACATTTGCAGATACTCATGCTTTTGAATATGTCCTGCAAAGTGCTTTGGTCTCTAGAATTAGTTGGTGCACTGTATAGCTGCCAAAACTGCATTAATGTAGAATTTTGGTGGTTTTTTTTTTTTTGGTGGTTGTATCTAGTCTCTACTGCAAATAGCATCTACACCAGAAAAAGACACAAAAGATTCCAGAGCTTGAAAGGCCATATTGTGCCTGAGACATCTGAGACATTTGTTTCCAGAAGCAAGTCAGAGAAATCGTTTTTCTTGACATTGAATTTGAGATGAGTCTTCAGCTTCAATGAACGTCACCTTTATTTTGTCTTTCATTAGTGCTAATACTTAATTGTCTCCTTGCAATTTATTTCAATTTATTTTGGGATGGCATGGTATCAGTGGGATCAGTTGGATTGTAAAGACAGGAACACCTCTGTGTTAGATGTCAGGTGCTTGGTAGTATTGAACTGTTGTAATAGCACATAGAAGTTTTGGATAATAAGTCAAGCTTCTGGATATAGGATTCAGAAATGCCCTTTTTTTTTTTTTTTTTTTTAATTATTATTAATAATGACATTTTACTAGCTTCATTTCCCATTCGCAGATTGCATCAGATTGGAAGGGACCCTCAAAGGTCATCTTGTCCAGCCACCCTGCAGTGAGCAGGGACACCTCCAACAAGGTCTGGCTGCCAAGGGCTACATCGACTCTGATGTTCAGTGCCTCCAGGGATGGTGCCTCAACCATGTCCCTAGGCAACATGTTCCAGTATTTTACCACTGTCATTGTAAAGAACTTCTTCCTCACGTTTAATCTAAATCCACCTTGCTCCATTTAAAAAAAACATTGCCCCTTGGTCATATCACTCATGCTGAACAGCCCCAATTCCCAGTTTCAAACAGGGAGTTTGTTTAAAACTAAACGGAGAACATGTGGTGAACAAAGTGCATTTGCTTCCACTTAATTGGAACATTTATTTTTGAACCATAATTAAGATATTGCCAATATATTTTCTTTTTTGCTTTTCATTAATCTGTAAAGAGTTTTTGATATATCTGGATGTGGGTTTCTAAATAGAACCTTGGCAGACTTCCACTTCAAGCTAGTTTTTACTGCAATTCATTAGCTGACTTATCAAAATAGTGTAATCAATGCCTGTCATAACATAAATACATGACCCTTTCGAGTAGCCCAAAGTGACTGTGTTTGCTTCTCCCTGAAAGGAGTATAAATTCCTAAGGGAAACAGAAGGTCAAATTAACATTGGCAAATTTAACTTCTATCAGTTTGTCTATATGGTATAGAAATATTGAATTGTTTTAGAGGTTCATTTTTCATAATTTTTCTCATAAGGCACCTTGGGACATACCTTATTTTTGCTGATAATGCATTACTGAAAAATATTAGATTCTGCTGAGACAAAAACACAGCATGGCTTGTAAACACACAGCAATCAATGGGTGTTATTGAATGAGATGTATAATTTCTGTAACAGAAATTTCAAATAATCTTCTGAAGTATCATGTGCCTGAAAAAAATTGAAAGAAATTGCAGTTCTGCAAAGACTCATCTAACTTTGAAACAATCAGTAGGATGCTGAGTTGTTATTAAATAAGTTTAAAAACTTGAGCTGATGGAAGGAACCAAGGATCTGAAAGTCAATGAATTAAGGAAGTGAATATTCACTTGGTAAAATAATAAGAATTTTGTAGAGAAACAATTTAGATGTAGCATTTATTCTTTGACTCTTGTTTATGGATTTTTTTAACTACTGAAAAGCATGCTATCTTGTTTGTTTCTGTTGCTGTCATTGGCATAATCAGTGCAAAATTACTTTCCTTTAATACCGCCTGACAATTCTGAATCTAACTTATTGCCTGCTTTCTCAGCCTGTCATCTCTATAATGGGCCAAGGCAGTTGACTTTAACAAATTCTTATTTTATTACTTGTCTTATAACTTTTGTTGTTGTTATGCACAGTGGCATAAAATAGCTGATGAAATTGTGTTGAATAACATCACAAAATTGAAAGTTAGTGGCTTTCACAGTGTGAAACCAATAAAGAGCTGCAATATTTCTGTTCACATGACTGCACTACTACTGAGTTTTTGGGAATCTTCTTATCTATTAGTATGCTCCATTTGGAGTAGGAACTTATTATTAGGCTGTATGATATCTACAATTAAAGTTTCAGTATGATACATTATAAGCACATGATCATCTCATTTATTGTAATTGCATAGGCATTACATTGCCAAAATAAAACATACATTTATAAAGTCAGAATGCATTCCTGAAGGCTTGTCAGAATATTCAGTAAGTTATATCATTACTTTGCTGACATGGAATTTATGGCATGCACATAAGTGCGTTTGTTTCTTTTTGGTTTGGGGTTTTTGTTTGTTTTGTTATATTGCTATTAAGAGGGCAGTTTGTAGTATGAAAGGAAAGAAATCGTAGAAATTAGAGACAATACTGAAAGTTCTCCATAAGAAGTTCAGCATTCGTTCTAAACAACCCTCTAAAGATATGATTTGATTTTTAATTTTCACTGATCTTTTTATGCAGCATAATATTGACTTTAGAAATAACTGATACAACTAGAAGGTTCTGTTTCCAGTCTGAGACTGGAGAAACTGTTATGTCTTGAAATGTTTCAGCNGAGGGTGGTGAGACACTGGCACAGGTTTCCCAGGAAGGTTGTGACTGCTCCCTCCCTGGAGGTGTTCAAGGCCAGGTTGGATGAGGCCTTGAGTGAGCTGTACTAGTGGGAGGTGTCCCTGCCTATGGCAGGGGGTTGGACCTAGATGATCCTTGAGGTCTCTTCCAACCTTACCATTCTCTGATTCTATGATTCTATGTTATTGAATGTCATGAAATTTAGTAAAACAAACAATATTGGTTGGAAATATTGGTTAATATTGGTTATTAAGTATGTGAAAAATCATGAAAAATTTCTTGGAGGTCTTCTATTTAGAAGAAAGCTATTGCAATTTTTATTTTTTTTTTTTTGTAACTGGAAGACTTACTCTCTCCCCATGTTAATTTACCCATTCTAAAGTAATTATTCTTCCATTGATTTAAAATGAAAAAATTGCATATCATGTGTGGGGTTTTGTTTTGTTGGGTTTTTTTTTTTGTTTTCTTTGGCTGTCGCTGTTTTGTTTGAGGTTTTTTTTTTAATGTGAAAATAAAAAGTTTCTATTTCTCATCTTGTTCAGCAAAAATAACCAAGTAACAATACATATTGCAGTAGTAGGCAATGATCAAATACCATTGAAGTTTCCTGACTGCAAACTGTTGTCTGCTGCTTATACCAAGGAGCTAATAAAGTCTAGAAGGATTTCACAGGGGCATTATTCTGCTCTTTTTGGTTTTTGGGTTTTTTTTTTTTTTCCCTCCAAAATGCATTTCACAAAGGACAGAAAGAATAACAATGGTAGGGTTTTGTTTTGTTTTGTTTTGTTTGTTTTTAATTTGTTAACTTTTCACTTTGGATAAAAACCTCTAACAAAGATTTCATTTGAGACTGGTGTTAGGCTCTTTTTTTTATGGGAATTTCAGTTTCTAACGGCTTGAATTTAAAGAAATATCCTAGAGCTTCTGTTACAGTTATCAAATAGAAAATCTATATGAATTTTGATACATGTATCTCCTCAAATTTGAAGACATGTAGGTCCAGTTCTGATGCTATGTGTCCTACCAATGTGCACAGGAGTAAAATTACTGCCTTTATTTCATTCATGGTTTTTCTTTGCTGTTTTGAAATCTCTCTCCAAAACTGAAACCTGAACATTTTCAACATAAGCTACTGGCATTTCTATGTAATAGCTGGATTAATTTATAAATCAAGAAATTTGAAGAGGGGAAAAGCAGTGATAAAAGTTGTGTTGAAATGACGTTTTTGGGGAACTTTTCTATCCCTCTCTTCTAGGAACAATTAATATCTGAAAGTGAAGTGTTCGCTTACTTCCCCAGAAATGAAAAGATTTATGTGAGTTGTACAGTTAGATCCACTACATAGAAGAGAGAGTCAGAATCTGGGGAAATAGTACTTCATCTGAACTCTTGGTACTCCTCCTCGTTCACAGCTGGAAACAGGTTTTGGGCACAACATTTGAGGTTCTGAGTTATGGAAACTTTGCTTTTTTCTTTACTTGTTTACTATTCTTTGGTAGGGGTTGCCATTCTGCTCACAGAGTAATACATCTTTAGTGTTAATGTATAGATGTCTGTATGTCCGTGGATATGTCTTAAAAGAAAAACCTGAATTTTGTCAGTGTAATGCATAAATTTAATTTCAGCTGTGTATTAGGTATGTTTCTGAGTGCTGTTCAGCAAGAAGAAAGAAAAGACCTCTTTTAAGCACTTTGGCATCAACAAAAAAGGTGCCAGCTAGTTATGAAAGCCAGGTTTACCAGGATTTCTGTACAGTTGTTGGTGAAAGTGACTAAGTAGATGTGTAAATTCATCAACCCTCAGTGGAGGTGACCAAAAGACAATACTGTGCATGAGGAAGTACTGTCAGGCCCCTAGCTTTTTTTAAAATGCCTGCACAGGAGTACTTTATCTGAGGTGTGAGAGCAGACTTCTGGAGGAAGTCTTTCTGTACACTTGCTTAGAGTAATTTTCTATTCACACTTCTCATCCTGAGAAGGTTTGAATCCCCACTGTGAAGGAGTGACTAAACTCCTGTGAAAGCTAAACCCCAGTGGGACTAGACATTCAGGCATTTGAAATAGAAAAAGCCTGTATAAGGGTCACTAAGTCTCCATGTAGAGATTCAGGCAGCTTTTTTTTATCAGAGACTAAAATAAGTTCTGCTTCCTCATCCTTTAGTATTTATCTGTAAAACATCAGTTACATAAATTACAGAGGCTGTCCAGGGATCACAGAATCACAGAATGTATCTGGTTGGAAGAGACCCCCAGGATCATCCAGTCCAGCTTTCAACTCAACATTGAAAAGTCAGCACTCAGTTATGTCCCTAAGCGCTAAGTCCACATGCTGCTTGAACCCTCACAGGCATGGTGACTCCACCACTGCCTGGAGCAGCCATTCCCATGTTGGATAACACTCTCTGTGAAGAAGTGTTTCCTAATATGCAGACTAAGCCTCCCCTAGTGCAGCCTGAAACCATTTCCTCTAGTCCTGTCACTTACCACCGTGGAAAATAGGCTGCCCCCTCTTTGCTCCAGTCTGGAGTAGAGGAGGCTGAGGGGAGACCTCATTGCTCCCTGCAACTACCTGAAGGGAGGCTGGAGCAAAGGGCCTGGAGCACATGGCGTATGGAGCTGGGGTCCATCCTGTTCTGGTGAGAGAGTCTATGGGGAGATGAGAAACATATAGAAAATGCATATTTTTGTCTTTTTCTATTGATCAGCAGTTTCAGTTAAAACTTTCAGTTTATAGAAATCCTAATATTTACATTCTAAAATGTATACAAAATTTGTTGTAAGACATGGCTTTGTCAAACAATACATACCTTAGACAGCATGAAAATACAACTACTGTAATAAAAACTTTTGTCTCAACAACAGACAAGTAGTTAAATTAGCCAGTACAGAGGATTAATGCTTGAAAGTTATTAAAAAGCAGCTCAGAGGAAAGATTAATATACAAAACCACATTTTGGCTAAACTGAGCACGACCTACCAGGATTGACAACTCGATTGTTTTCCTGTTAGTTCATACTGCATATTGCTCTTATGCAAACATGTAATTTCTCTCTTTCATCCATAGTAGTCCTTTAATTTTTAATGTACTTCAAGAATCAGCAAAGCTAGTTCTTCATTATTTATGTGTACTCATATCTTTAGCATATACAAACCAATAAAACATGCACAATTTTCCTGTTAACTTCCACTTACATATTCCATTTAGAATCAGTTGTATATCATAACTAATGTGCAGATGTGATCGATGTGTTACAGTAAATTCTGCACAATAGGGAACCTCTTTAGTCAGCATAGCAGTAACTTACCAAAGCACAGAAGTACTTTTCAGTCATCTGTCATGGAGAAATGTTCCATATATGACAGTGAGAGAGAAGAAATGGCTCAAGACCCTAGATTAGGGATATGAGGTCTAGTATTTTCTGTGTAATTTTACCAGAAATCTGAGAATTCTTAGGTAATTTGGTTCATAATAATTAACTTCGCCTCTTCCTGATGATTCTGTCTTGTTATCATGTTTTTACCATTTTATTTTTTTTTTTAGTTAAACTCCTTTGGTATGAGTCTGGGAAAAAAGGACAGTGATGTGAGGGATAGGCCAGAACTTAAGCAAAGGCATCAAACGTTAAAATTGTAATTTACAGAAATTAATTACATACTTTTCTGTGGAAATACCTCAGTACTAATTTCTAATAAAAGCAATGAGAGAGGCTGTTGAAAAGATTCCTCTTTTCTTAGGGTTAAGAGGCATCATACATGTCTTCGGTGCTTTTTCGTAATCCTGACAGAATCGTGGAATCATAGAATGGTAAGGTTGGAAGGGACCTCAAAGATCATCTAGTTCCAACCCTCTGCTGTAGGCAGGGACACCTCCCACTAGGGCAGGTCACTCAAGGGCTCATCCAACCTGGCCTTGAACACCTCCAGGGAGGGAGGATCCACACCCTTCCTGGGCAACTTGTGCCAGTGTCTCACCACCCTCACTGCAAACAACTTCTTCCTAACATCCAGTCTAAATCTCCCCTCTGTCAGTTTAAACCCATTGCCCCTTGTCCTGTCATTACAAGACCTTGTAAATAGTCCCTCCCCAGCCTTCCTGCAGGCCCCCTTCAGATACTGGAAGGCTACTCTACGGTCCCCTTGAAGCCTTCTCTTCTCCAGGCTGCAGAGCCCCAACTCTTGTAGCCTGTCCTCATAGCAGAGGACAGCTCTCTGATCATCTTGGTGGCCCTCCTATAGACCCGCTCCAACAGTTCCATGTCCTTCCTGTGCTGGGGGCTCCAGAACTGCCCACAGTGCTCCAGATGGTGTCTGATGAGAGCAAAGGGGCAGAATCCCCTCCCTTGCCCTACTGGCTACACTCCTCTTGGTGCAGCCCAGGACTGCGTTGGCTGTCTGGGCTGCGGGCGCACCCGGTAACACATGTTACAATTTGCAACAGTGAATAAGTAGCAAAGTAGCTGCACATGTCTGCTCCTGAGGGACTTGGACTTTGTTAGAGCTACACATTCCATGTCAAATTTTTTGGCTTCAAATTAGTGGTGAGTACAGAACAAGGAACTGAGTTGTTTTGAGAGAGAGATTATTTGTTGTCAGAAAAATTGTGGCAGTTGCATGTTCATCAGCATTAGGTTTGACAAGGTAGAACTTAGGCTATACTGAAAGGGTCAGTGAGGAATTTGCATGGAGTTCAGTAGGACTATTACTGCATTCTAACAGGAATAGAGGAAGCCAGAGTAACCTGAATATAACCTAGATACTCTGATACTTTGATGACATCTGGCTACCAAATCTTGCTAGCTATTTTTTGAGTAATTTGAATGTCAGGAACTTGAGCATTGAGAAGCGCAAGATAAGACATAGGGACCACTTCTCCTTTCAGTGGTGGTGCATTCATCCTTCCCATACTTGGTCTACACAGTAAGGCTTCATCTGTGGTGAGCCACCACCATTATGAGCACGTTGCTGGGAGAATACGATGCCTCTGGTGGGGGTTCATTTATCCTCTCTCAGGAGGTCTGTTACATTGATGTTGATGGTTATTTCCTCACTCTAGTGCCCTCTTTGGACTATTGTTGCATGTTCCCTATTGTGTGTTATTCCTTGTTTTTATTCTTCAATCTGCAAATCCTCATTACAATAAAATCTGTTATGGACAGATTTATTTCTAACTGTCTTAACATGCTGGATACTCTTGCTTACACTTTGTTACACGAGTGTCTGGATTTGTCCAGTTCCTAGGTCTGCATTCCTTTAATTGACTGTTGGTGATTTTTCTACAGACCTGGGATCTTTGAAGACTTTTATTGTCTGTCACTTTTACTCTGCTATGCTACATTCTATGTCCTCATTATTGAGGCCTCTGTTATTATATCATGCCTATATTCCTCTGTGAGACACTATTATGCTAGGGTGACAAGTATTTCCTTGTTCAGAAAATTACTACTTGTTAGTCCTGTGTGTAAAAATTATGACTGTATTACACAATTATTCCAATACAAATTAGGCAGTAGTCACTTGAGCCTTAGAAAATTTGCTTCCACCAAAACAAACAAACAAAAAAAAAAGTTAAAAAAAAAAAAAATCAAAGCAAAGCTCCAGGCAGAGGGAGACAAATTCTGAGAAAGCAATTCTGACAAGTGTCAGTCCCAAGGCCACACAAAAGGAGCTGCAAAGACAGTGTTACAGGCTTGTTACTAGTGTCAACAATATGGTGTTTAGTGGGCTAAAGGGCTGCAGAGGTCTAAAAGGAGGTGTGAGTCTGTGAAGAAAAGAATGAAAAACAACAACAACAACAACAAAAAGTAAGACCTGAGAAGGGTCCACTGTATTGTAGGAATATGCTGTGAAGTACTGGACTGCCTGTATCCAAACCATTTCACCATTTCAGAATGTTTAGCCTTTACCTCATCATGGCACAAAACCTTTCTTTGTGGTAATCAAGTATCTTCACTGAAACAAATGCAGTCACTTCTGAATCTGTATTGAACTCTTATTGAACTCTATTGAACTTGAGGTGATCAAGTAAAGACTGGATGGGGCACTTAGTGCCATGGTCTAGTTGGTTGGATAGGGCTGGGTGATAGGTTGGACTGGATGATGTTGGAGGTCTCTTCCAACCTGGCTGATTCTATGATTCTGTGATCATTTCAGTGACTGTTCTGACTGCAGTTATGCATGTTTTCCATCAGATAGCAGGACAATTTATTACAGAATGTTCTGAGAATATTGACAGAAAGATGTTCTCCAAATTTATCATGAAAACAAGAGCTAGAAATTTTATAGTGAATTAGATTTCTGTAACTTTTTACACAGTAGTCTATTTAAAGTGGTCTTCTAAAATGTATTATGCAGAAATGCCTATGTACAAGAGAGAGTAAAAAGGAAATAATATTTTTTGTCATTTAACTGCGTAGTTTTTGGAGTATTAGCTCCTACAACATCATAATGGTGGTTTGTGATTTTAGCATGCCTTTCCCAATCTTCAGCAGAATGTAACAGAACCCACTGAGGCAGGTTTTGGTTAAAAGGGTAAGAGAACGTTCTTGCACTGAACAGCTTCAGGTATGGAAAATTTACAGATTGGCAGAACAGGAATGATGATAATCTCACCTTACAGCTGAGGAGACAGTGTTATAATTGATTAAAGTGAAGTTGTAAAGCTTTAATTCATTGTTCTTGAGTAACATCTTGGCTTTTCCATACTGAGAGCTTTCTCTCTGTCTGAGCTATTTCTTTAAAGTGTGTTTGTCGTCATATATTATGGGTCTGGGACAGTTGCCTGTGATTATATGATTGCTCATGAATGCTCTGCTAATGGTATTTTTCCTGAAGAAAAATATTGACTCATTTGTTTTGAACTCCTACTCCTCCCACATGTAGTAGTGTAGAATTATGTAAATTTTGTAAATGAGAAAAGTAAAGTTCTACCAAGTGTAATAATGTTTATTTAAATGTGGCTATCTCTTACTCTTGTTTTGGATAATTGTTATTGAAGTCCTGTCTCAGAACACTGTTTCAGGGTTTTATATTTGATCCTTAAAAGTACTGTCTTGGAGGAAATTATAACAGAACAAAAGATCACCAATAGGAGATCTTTCAGTTGTAATTAAACCCAGTCATACTTCATGGAATCATAGAATCATAGAATGGTAAGGTTGGAAGGGACCTCAAAGATCATCTAGTTCCAACCCCCTGCCATAGGCAGGGACACCTCCCACTAGCACAGGTCACTCAAGGCCTTGTCCAACCTGGCCTTGAACACCTCCAGGAAGGGAGCAAATTTATCCATTTATCAAATTCAGTTTTATCAAATTCAGATTTACTGTGTCTATTTGCATTTAAAGTTCTCCATTTTACATTTTTTTCGGTGCTTTTACATAATGCTTAAAAAAAATAAGTTTTTATCAAGTCAAGACTGGCAAAAGTGAAAAGGATTTTACATTAATTTTGGCCCATTACAGCATACTTCGTTCAGGTGAAGCTTCTGTGCTTTTGCTTGATAAAAATAACAATTCACACTAGGAACATTCAGCATATCCTGGCTGTTTTGAACCACTCCTCCATTTGTTTCAAACTTGTTATGGATAAGAAGAACTGTATATGACATTGAAATTAAAACATTCCCTTACCATGAAAGGCAAAGAGCTAATAATTGCACAAAAGACTATAAGAATAATATTGTAAGGATTTCAGCAAAAGAAGATGTTGGTCTCTTTCAGGACAAGCTGTATTTTAATTGTACAATCCATGTGGATTATACTGGTTGTTATTACTGGGTTTGTTTTTTTTGTTTGTTTTGTAATGGCAGGTATGCTTGTGAAATATGAAAACTTAGCTACAAGGGATAAATTACAGTACTCTAGGAATACAGTAACATACCGTAAAGGAAGGGGGTAATTAATTACTGTGAGGTGATATTTTAAAAATATTAATATAGTTTATTAATATTAAATATTCAGAACTCGTGGCACCCCAATCACCAAAATAATAATATTAACAGGTTCTTGCATCATTATAGAAACTATATACAGGTAATAATACAGGATCTAAGAGTAACTATTGAATATATACATT
>VWYK01000204.1:1921-26084 GCA_013399775.1 Semnornis frantzii | reverse complement strand
CAAAGGGAAATATTAATTATATAACTACAATTACATCTTCCACTGAAAAAAAAGTTTCAGGCACCTTATGGAGCAATATGCAGGGAGATGGCAGCCTGAGGCAACTTGGATGTTGTCAAACCATTATCTTTCCAGCACTGCTATTTCCCATTTGATTGTAAGAATTTTACACATGCTTAATATTCCTTGGGAGAAAAACCACACCACAAACAGATTATTAGGAGGAAATAATTTAACATCTAAGAAGGTAATTGCAGAGATCTACAAAGCTACAAATATGAGATTAACCTCCTTCCTTCCGTTTTTTTCCTCTACTCAAAATAATTCTCAGCTTTCACTTGTGTTTTCTGCAGCCATTAATGAAACCTTTCTTCCTATGATACCACCAAATGAGGTCTTCTAGACATAGCAGCAAGGGCAAATAATCCATCACCTGACCTCTCTGCAGCTCATGAAATACTCAGCACCAGACAGCCTGACAAAACAACATGCTGACTTCTAAATTTTTTTTTCTTTTTTTAGCATAAAACTGTAGATAGAGACAATGATAGAAAGATTGAAGTAATACCTCTGGAATATTTACTAAAGAGCTATTTTGTGAGAGGGAGAATGTCAGGAAACTCCAGGTTGCAAAACACTGATTTATCAAAGGTTCTAACCTTTAATGGCTACAAGTAAGCAAACTGGTGTTATCTGGAGTAAAAGGGGATACATGAAATTAGGATCTAGCTTCAGTCAGAGTTTCTTGCCTATGCTCCCTATACTCTGCTCTTTCTATAGTATTAGCTTAAGATTGTGCCATTAAGACACAAGACCCTAAGGGAATACCCAGAGCAAATATATAGATTCTTCTTTCAGTCTTCACAGAATCACAGAATGTCAGGGGCTGGAAGGGACCTCAAAAGCTCATCCAGTCCAAGCCCCCTGCCAGAGCAGGATCACCTATACCAGATCACACAGGAACACATCCAGGCAGGTTTTGAATATCTCCAGAGAGGGAGACTCCACAACCCCCCTGGTGTTCTGTCACACTCACAGTGAAAAAATTCCTCCTCACGTTTAAATGAAACTTCCTATGCCTCAGCATCCACTCATTGTCCATTGTCCTGTCATCGGCCATCACCAATAATGCACCAAAGACGTGCTTCCCACCTTTGCCTATAAGCCTATTTATGAAAATCGTTGCCAGGATTATTCCTGGCTTTTGTTTGGGGTTTTTTTTTCCCCTTCTTCTCATCTGGAGGAAGTCAGCTGGGGAATCTGGTGTCCTGTAGTTCTCAAAATATTTGTTTCCAGAAGGAAGTGCAGCAAGAACTGCAAACAAATACTCTGGGTAGGAGGCAGGAGAAAAGAGGATTTGCTTATGCTCAGCTTCATCTGAAGTGGCATCATGATGCCATGAACATCTTGGGTCTGAATAGCCAAAACTTACCTATCACAGAATCACTCTCCCTTATCCAGTCATTTGGTATCTCAGGCTGTTGTATCTCATTTCCAACAGGCCTGTGTAGAGAACTACTGTTGTTGTTTGACAGATGAATGTGAAAAAGAAGACAAAACATTGTAGTAGCTCTGGTAGAGCCAAAATTCAAATGTTTGGGGGACTTTCCTTGCCAAGTCAATGAACAAACAAACAAACAAGCAAACTCTATTTCCCCCTTGTTTTGGTTCAAAGAAAACATGTCATTCAATTCAAAAGGAAATGTTCCTTTTCCATTTTCAGTAAGTTTAACAGAAACAAAGGGTAGAAATAAAAGACTGGAGGCAGTCATTACTTTATTCAGCAGTGCAGTGCAGAAAAAAAAAAACACAAAGCACAGAAAAGCAGCTTTCTCCTTCTGATGGGACTGTGGAATATTCAGGTTTCCCCAATTGAGACTTACTGCCTCTGCTATAGGGTTTTTTTATGTAAGTTAAGGTCAATCTTCACATTGCTCTGCTTTGTACTACACATGCAATGCATGTAGCCAACTTCTTCATAAACTCCATACAAAAAGGATTTAAATATGTTATAGGAAGTGAAACAGCTCCAGCAGGAGAGAGTAAAAGAGATTTGCCCTGGAAAATCTGGAGTAGAAGTATCATTTCAAGCTGATGTGGCAGAGGCAGCCATAAAGTCTGTGTCTTCATCAGTGTGAGTGAAAGCCTGGAGCAGCCAGATGGGTTAATATAGAATCATAGAATCATAGAATGATAAGGTTGGAAAGGACCTCAAGGATCATCTAGTTCCAACCCCCTGCCAAAGGCAGGGACACCTCCCACTAGTACAGGTCACTCAAGGCATCGTCCAACCTGGACTTGAACCCCTCCAGGGAGGGAGCAGCCACAACCTCCCTGGGCAACCTGTGCCAGTGTCTCACCACCCTCACTGGAAAGAACTCACCCTCACTGGAAAGAACTTCCTCCTAACATCCAGTCTAAATCTCCCCTCCGCCAGTTTAAACCCATTGCCTCTTGTCTTGTCATTACAAGACCTTGTAAATAGTCCCTCCCCAGCCTTCCTGTAGGCCCCCTTCAGATATTCTTTGTCATCCTCCAGTTTAGAAATTGAAATTCTTATTCCTTTATGTAAAAAAAAACCCCAAACCACTAAACAAACAAAGCCATCGAAACAAAACAAACAAAAAACCCAAAAACCAAAACAAAACCACCAACCAAAAATAGCCCACAAACAGAACCCAAACCCCTTTTTGGCTGTTCAGCAGATTTAGTTGTAATTATTACATGGTCATGGTTGATTTCAAGAAACATTTATTTTAGCTTCATTCTGAATTATATGTTAAGCTCTTTGAGTCATTGATGGCAATTTTGAGATCTAGGAAAGTCACTGCATAGTGTTATACTAAACCCTCCATCAGGGTCTCCTGACACTACAATGACACAATGAGAAGTGGAAAAAGGTTTTGTTTTGGGTTGGCGGTTTGTTTTGTTTTGTTTAGCTGTTTGTTTTGGAGGTTTGGGTTTCGTTCATTTGGTTTTTATTTTAAAAAATCAAACTAGATCTCAAAATGGCTCGAGTTGGAAGGGACCTTAAAGATCATCTAGTTCCAGCCCCTGACACGGACAGAGACACTTCTTACTAGAACAGGTTGCTCAAATTCTCATCTATCCTGGATTTAAACACTTCCAGGGGTAAAGTACCAACAACTTCTCTGGGCAACCCATTCCAGTGCCCCCCCCCCCATAATAAAGAACTTCTTCCTAATGTCTGCTCTAAGTCCACCTGCTCTGGTTTAAAACCATTGCCCCTTGTCCTATTACTACAAGCTCTTATAAAAAGTCCCTTTCCAATTTTCCTGTAGGCCCCCTTCATGTACTGGAAGTCTGCTGTAAGTTCTCTCCAGAGCCTTCACTTCTCCAGGCTAAACAGAACCAACTCCCTTAGCCTGTCATAGGAAAGGTGTCCTAGCCACCTGATCATCCTTGTGACCCCCCTCCAATAGATCCATGTCTTTCTTGTGTTGAGGTCTCCAGAACTAGATGCACTACTCCAGGTGGGGTCTCACAAGCGCAGAGTGGAGAGGCAGAATCACCTCCCTTGACCTGCTGACCACACATCCTTTAATGCAGCCCAGGGTATGGTTGCCAAATCACCCCTTTCCTAACATTGAGTCTAGACCTGAGTCCTTCCCAGTCTGTTTATCCCAATATTTTTTGTTATATCTAAAAGAGTTATTAGCCCAAATAATGCTGACACTTGATAAATATGGATTAACTGACGTTCTAAAACTCCAGTGAAAATTTCAACCTTAGGGAAAGAGAAGAGCAAAGAAAAATTATAAAATTGGTAGCCTTCAGCAATATTGAGAGTGGCATCTTGATGTACTAAAAATGGCTGAGGAACCAAATAGTGGGAAGAGCATCTCAACCACAGCTCATCAGTACCAAGAAGTAAAAATTCAGAAGTAAACTAAACTCTGGTCACTCCAGGGCTAAGTGAGAAAAGGTATGTGGTACCTCCAAGCCAGGCACCACCAAGTCAGTCTAGTGAATTGAAACTCCCAGTCAACCTTCCTGTGCCAGGAAAAAGAAACCAAACAAACAAGTGGGAACAGTCCAGATAAGTATCATCTGTCTCAGAAGACAGCTTGACAGCATCAACAGTACATTCCCCCTGTCTGACACAGATCATCTTCTGCCCCTGCACATCTAGAGCAGGTGGATGCTGTTTGCCCATTTTCTGCACTGGGCTTCAAAAAACAGTTATATTAATTTTGGTTTTGCTTCTAAGTGTTTCATTTGCACATTGTCATTGATCCCCAGGAATCTGGCTCTACTCACAGCACTTTGGTCTTTAATGACTTTTTTGTGGAACTCAAAAATTGTACTAATCGCGGAAAAGGTTATGCTAGGGTTTTCGGACTAAAAGGCCAAATGCGTCCTTTGTTCTATCAAAAGAAGTGTGGCCAGCAGATCCAGACAGGTGATTCTGCCACTTTGCTCTGGTAAGACCTCACCTGGAGTACTGCGTCCAGCTCTGGTGCCCTCGACACAAAAAGGATATGGACCTGATGGAGTGGGTCCAGAGGAGGGCCACAAAAATGATCACAGGGCTGGAACGCCCCTCTTATGAGGGCAGGCTGAGGGAGCTTAGGTGGTTCAGATTGGAGGAGAGAAGGCTCCAAGGGAAACCTTAAAGCTGCCTCCCAGTACCTGTAGGGGACATACAAGAAAGATAGAAAGAGACTGTTTACCAAGGTCTGTAGTGATAGGAGGAGGGGAAATCATAGAATCAACCAGGTTGGTAGAGACCTCCAAGATTATCCAGTCCAACCTATCACCCAACCCTATCCAATCAACTACACCATGGCACTAAGTGCCTCATCCAGTCTTATTTTTAACACCTCCAGGGATGGCGACTCCACCACCTCCCTGGGCAGCCCATTCCAATGGCTTTCAGTTGGATAAGAGGAGATTTAAGTTGGATGTTAGGAGGAAGTCTTTACCATGAGGGTGGTGGAACAGTGGAACAGGTTGTCCAGTAAGCTAGTTGAGATCCCATCCTTGCGGATATTCAAGGTCAGGCTCAGTAGGGCTCCAAGAAACCTGAACTAATGGAGAATGTCTCTGCTCACTGCAGGGAGGGTTGGACTAGATGACCTTTGGAGTTCCCTTCCAACTTAAACCATTCTATTATTCTATGATTCTGAATAAATGAAGAACCTTTAAAAAAATCTGCTGGTAAAAATTAAATAAAAGTGTCATCTGCCATCTTGTCCACGCTCTGTGTTTTCTAAATGTTACCCAACCTGCAGTAGGAACTTCATAAAAAACAGAGTGTTTAATGTGACCAAATCTAGTCGTGTTAAATTACGTCATCCTCGAGATCTTATTTTCTGCACTCTGCATCTTTTAAATCTCCAGGAGTACAGCAGAAAAGAAGGTGCATGACGAACTTTGATGTAAATCCAAATGTTCTTTCTTTTATTTTCCCACGTGAGTCAAATTAGAAGTCATTAAGCAGTGGTTTTGCATACGCGGAAATACAGCAAGATGCTGAGCTGCGGTGTAAGCTCACACGCAATTGCTGTATGGGGAGCACTTGAATTGACAAAAGCTGCTTGCAGGACCCAGCCAGCATATGCAAGGACGATGTCTGAATTTTGAGAATGAAAGGTCGGTGACCAGGAATGACAGTCCCATGCAGGTGGAGCAGGGCAAGCTTCAGGCATCTGCAATATTAGTGCTTCCCAAATCGAATTTCCAGCAGAGAATTCCTTGGAAAAGAAAAGAGAATTTCATTTTGCAGGACTCAAGTAGTCCCTGAGCTCCTTACTGATACTGGCAAGCAGGCTGAAATATTGCCAGTAGATTTTTTAGCTTGGTTTCTAAGGAAACAAGGCTTTTGTAGCACACAGGAGTGTGTGTGTCTGTGTCTGTCTGTGTGTTAGCCTCTCCAATGCCCTTCACTTCCAATAGCTTTTAAGTTTATTGACGGATTTCAATTCGACTTTGCTGAAGGTACTGAAGGTACAGTATTCTTACAAGGATCATGACAATAGGTGATCACAAAGGCTGCACAGTTTCTGCTGCCATTGAGAGAAAGGCTCACAAACACTTTCCAGACTTTAAGGAATCCCAGATACTGTATGCTATACTTCAAGGAATCATAGAATCACAGAAACAAAGAATGTTCTCAGTTGGAAAGGGCCTCTAAGATCATTTAGTCCAACTGGCTACCTAAGACAACTATGACCACTGAACCATGTCACACATTTCTTGAACACCTCCAGGGACAGTGATTCCACCATGTCCCTGGGCAACTTATTCCAATGCCCGACCACTCTCCATAAAGAATTTTTTTTCCTAACATCTAATTTAAAGCCCCCCTTGGCATGATTTCAGGCTATTTCCACTCATTCTATCACCAGATGTTAGGAAGAACAGACCGACCCCCACCTCACTGCAAACTCCTTTCAGGTAGTTGTAGAGCACAATGAGGTCTTCCCTCATCCTCCTCTTCTCCAAACGAAACAATTTCTTTCAGTAAAAGAATTTTTCCTAAAATCCAATCTGGACCAGAGATCACAGATCTGGTTGTTTTACCTTGTTGAAACACTGCACACCAACCACTGGAATAAGACACATCAAAAGTCCCTTCTAACAGCTGCTGAACCCAGACTGAATATGAACTGATGCTGGCAAGCGATTATTGGCATGAATTTGATAATGCCCTGCATTGTCTAGTGCATCATGTTTGTTACAACATGTTTGTTGTAACATGTTTGTCATGTTTATTAGACTCTCTCACCTGGGAGTACACAGGTTATTTGACCAAAGCACCCAAAAATCCCCATACCTGCTTGTTTTTATTGTTGCTTTTCATGTCAATGCTGACTTTGCTCTCTAAATGTATCCAGAGAGTGTCTCTAGGAGAGAGGGAATCGAGGGCGCCAATGAAGCGGAGATGTGCTTAATGCAGACACCATTAATAAATCACTGGTAGTTAAGATATAGATTGGGTGATGGGTGGCAGATGGGAAGGAGGAATGTCAAATTGCTTTTCTCATATAGATTATTGGATTAACAAGGAAGCAGCGGGCATGTGGCAAACCAATGTAACAAATTACTATCATAAAAAAAAAAAAAAAAAAAAAAAAAAAAAAAAAAAGGAGCTCATGGCAGGCTGGTAATAATGCCATGTCGGCCATTAGCTCTCTGGAGAGGTACTTAGAGCTCAACATCCGTCTTCTGGAAAAGAGACGGCCACTGGAACACCAGAGCAAAGAAGGCCCCCATTTACTTCTCCTTCCCCCTCCCCCTGCCTCCAACTCCAGAGCTCGTGCTGGTGAAGCAGGGTGGCCAACAGCAGCTGCAGTGAATAATCACCGTAGCTTTTAATAAGTGCTGCTTATTATTCCCCCTCTGCCTCGGACCAGACTTATCCTCTCCCCTACACCAGTGCACACAGTGTTGGTGTGAGATCAGTGTGAGATAAACAGCAAATTGTTGACCTGACTGCTCTCAGGTCCACAATTGTGCTCCATCTAAAGTCACAAATTCACAGATTGCCAGATTGCATTGCATTGGAAGGGAACCTCAAAGGTCACCTTGTCCAAACTCCCCTTCAGTGAGCAACTACACCAGGCTGCCCAGGGCCACATCAAGACTGATCTTGAATGTTTCCAGAGACAGGGTCACAACCACATGCTAAGTCAACCTGTTCCAGTATTTCACCACCTTCACAATGAAGAACTTCTGTGTTATGTCCAGCCTAATTCTACCCTTCCCCAGTTTAAAATCATTGCCCTATTCTATTGCTACAAGCCCTTCTAAGCAGTCCTTCCCCAGCCTTCCTGTAGCTCCCCTTCAGATATTGAAATCCTGCTAGAAGGTCTCCCCAGAACCTTCTCTTCTCCTGGCTGAACAGCCCCAATTCTTTCAATCTGTCTCCATAAGAGAGTGACTAAAAATCCCTTTCTGCCTTAAATGGAAACAGATCAAGTCTTAATTTTCCTGTTGTTCCAGCTGCCAACCACATGCACATACCTACATTACAGTACATACTAATATTGTGCTGCAAATAATGCCTTCTGATATACATTGAGTGCATCAAAATAAATCTCAAGATGGCTTAAGTTCCTCCTGTCAGAGTCCCCATTGCCTGCTAACAGGAACTCGGTATGCCTATATGGAGGGAGCTGGCACAGCAGGAGAAAGGCAGATTACCAGTGTTATGTAAATAGTAATGTATATCTTTTAAGATTAATAAATTAAGTAATGGTGCAGCTGTGAAAATTCTCTGCAGAGGAAAGAAGAAATGCATTGCATAGCACTACCACAAAGCCCAGCCCAATCTGTCTGTTTTGGTCACTAGTTTGGTATTTATGGGGTTCAGTTACTTGGTCTCATAAATTTCCAATTCAGTTTAGGCTGAATAAAATCATAGTTTTCTCCTACCCCCCAAGCATGTTTCCATGTTCTATTTTCAGACACTCCGCATTGATAAGAAGGAGGCTGCATTCCTCTCTGCTTAACCCCTCACCCGTCAACTTCATAGCCACTCCAGCCCAGCAGAGCTCATGAACCCCTGGCTGCTCACTCAGACTTGCTCCGAAGTCTCCATGTGTGAAAAAGCCAGAAATGGATACCCATACTTTGTGTTTTTCTTAGTGGCTTTAAACCCACTACAGCTATACAGCTCTAGTGGCATTAGAATGCAGGGAAGTTTTCCTCTCCCTTGAGTGTCTTTTTGTTGTGACCCAGGATGGTCATTGCAGCAGAAGGCAGCCACTGACCACTCTAAGTGCTTGCCACCACTAAGGCCTGAAAATCACTTCTGAGAGAGGGCAGCTGCCTGGAGCACACAGGCAGCAAGGTGTGCCTGGGGTGCTGCACAGCAAAGCCCACCTGCTCCATTAAATTACAGATAAGCAGGCAATCAAATGTTCTAAACGGTCTAGTGAAGGTCGTCCAGGTAATATGTAACTTGGAAGTGCTTCTTTCTGCACCCTTTGCTCTTTTTGATTCATGTGTGTGTTGAACCAGAGTTTTGGAAGAGCTAGGAGCAGATCTCCTCCTGTGGCATCTTCCTGATGCTTCAGTCCCCAAGCCCAGCTCCTGCATTGTTCCCTCTCTACCCCATCCCTGTTAGATTTGCCTCCTTTTTGCTGATCTGATCCTCAGCCTACCCTTCTACTTTCCCTTATCGAGCTCCCAACAAGGTCCATCTCATTTCACTTCAAGCCAGGCCCTTTGTCTGGTCAGTGAAGCCTTACAATTTCATTTAGCTGCTGACCATTCAACCCCAGGCTAATTCTGGCCAGAAGCCTTGGAGAGCAGGACATGGAAGGGCCAGAGAAAGAAACATCAGAAAGTTTAAAGAGGGTGGTTTTCTACTTTCAGCTGTCAACCACCACATTAGAATAACCACTGGCGCTGTTGATATTCAAAGGTCATTTTCCTGAAGAGGCGAATAACAAACCAAGATGTGGAGACTGGGATGTTGCAGGCAGATCAAAAAGGGCACCAAATGCCTTGTTGGTGCCACTAAAATCGCATACCAGATCTGTGAACAAATACCTTCTGCTCCCAGGGTTGTTACCTGGTGCTTCCTGCATGCCCAAAATTAGAACCCCATGAAAGAGGTGCATGTCTTCCTCTGTGTGTGCATCTGCGCACACGTACACTAACGTCTCAGGACTGGTGGCACTGGGCTGGAACTGTCATTACAGCCATGCCACAACCTACCACAGGCACCAAGGGCTACAGCTCTCCATGGAAACTCTAATTCCTGTGAAATGGGATCTTTCTTTGGTTTTGTTTAGAAGAAAGCCACAGAAACTAACCAAGAGGTCACAAAGCGGATAAAAACTTTCAGAAAGCAACACCAACATCCTATCACACAGACTGCTCCTGGCCCTACTCCCCAAACAGTCCAGCTGGCTTTTAGGGTTTGCTTCTGGAGACACAAGTTATTTATGTTTGCCACCCACCTCTGTGTCAACACACACACCGACTATTGTCTCCTCTTTGTCGGTTTAAAAAAGAAAAAACAACAGATAAATATGGGGGGCAGTTCCATCACCTACACATCCTTTCCTACGTAATTTCTCCTGGGCAGATAAATAGAAATGGTGGAAGTGGTTTAAATGTACAGTGGAAAAGCTGTTAGCCCATCATATGCTTAAGAGAAAAAATAGCAACACCACTTCCTGATTATGCAGAGAGCATTCTAACTTTATGTATACTTCTGTGTAGAATGGCTTCAGGAATGACAGGGTCCAGGTCCTAGGCTGCATCAAGGGGAATGCAGCCAGCAGGTCAAGGTTCTTCTCATTTACTCTGCTCTTGTGAGATCCCACCTCAAATATTGCATCCAGTTCTGGTCTCTCCATCATAAGAAGGACATCAAACTGTTGGAGTGAGTCCAGAAGAGGGCCACAAAGAAGAACCAAGGGCTGCAGCATCTCTGCCATGAGGACAGGCTGAGGAAACTGGGGTGTTCAGACAGGGGAAGACTCCAGGGGAACGTTATAGCTGTCTTCCAGTGCTTGAAGGAAACCTACAGGAAGGCCGGAGAAGGACTATTCTTAAGGCTATTTAGCAATAGGGAATGGTTTTAAGCTGAGGGACAATAGGTTTAGACTAGATTTTAGGATTAAATTCTTCAGTATAAGGATGCTGAGACTCTAGAATAGGATGTCCAGAGAGGTTGTTATTGCCCCCTCCCTGGAGGTGTTTAAGGTCAGGTTGGGTGAGGCCTTGGGCAACAAAATGTAGTTGAGAGGCGTCTGTGCCCATGGCAGCGAGGTTCGAGTAGGTGATCTCTGAAGTCCCTTCCAACCTGAGCCATTGTGTGATTCTACAACATATCAGTCAAGTATATGCATTTCCTGGCTAACCTATAGCTCAGGTTACTCACTAGGCTTACAAAGCACAGCTCTGGCCTGGCTTTCTGACTATCCCATAATAACGGAAAGTGGTAAGTCTAACTGATTTCCGTGCAGCATTTCACTGCCTTCATTTGTGGAATTGGTACCAATAGCACTTTTTAAAGGGGTATCTGTAATAGTAACCGCCCCCAATCTCCATTTTCCTGGCCAGTGCATCTGAGTAAAGCTTCACATCCAGTCTGTTCATACAGCTGCATATCTGCAAAGAGCTGGACACTTTCAGTTGCCTGTCCTGCGAGACAGACTTGCAGGTCAGTGTGATGTTACCCAGCACAGCAACAAAATTACACGACTAGGTGCTTTCATCAACAAACATCAGGCTGTGGCACAAGTCGTTCAAGTGCCAAACTGCTAAACTAGACCTGATATGAAGGAAGAAAAACTCCAGAACCCTAGAAAATTCAGAATACTTCCCAATTCTGTTCTCCATAGGAGATATGGACATGGAGATGGAGATGGAGATGACAGAGATGGAGATGGAGAGGCTGAGGGAGCTGGGATTGTTTAGCCTGAAGAAGAGGAAGCTGACAGGAGACCTTATTGATCTCTACAGCTATCTGAAAGGAGATTGTAATAAGGCCAGTGCTGGCCTCTTCTCCCAAGTAAGTAATGGCAGGACAAGAGGTAATGGCCTCAAGTTGTGCCAGGAGAAGTTTAGATTGGATATTAGGAAGAATTGCTTTACTGAAAGAGTGGTCAGGCATTGGAACTGGCTGCCCAGAGAGGTGATGGAGTCATCATCCTTGGAAGTATTAAAAAAAATTAGTAGATGTGGCACTTTGGCACATAGTCATGTGGTGTTAGGTTCATGGATGTGTTAGGTTGGACTTGATGGTTTCAGAGGTATTTTACAAACTTCATAATTCTATGATTCTGTATTTGTCAAAAGAAATGTCCCTGTTTTGATGCCCTATACCTTAACACCAAGACTGTCTGTGTAGCATATGGACTTCTAAGTTACAGGCCCATGCAACATGCCCCATTTATGACACAGATCATCAGACATTACACAGGAAACAGCAAGGGTCACTATAAACATCTGATATGTGAGATTAAATAAAATGTGTCTACCAAGCCAGTGAGGTGCCTGTAAAGATACAAAAACATGCCAAGTGCCTAAAAACTCTTCTACCACACAAGCAGGTTCAAATACAGACTTAACAGCAGCACCTGGGAGAAAAAAAAAATAAAAAATTCCAACCTTCTGTAAGCATTGTTTAAAAGCTGTTTGTCCATCCATAGATCATAGGCTGTCCTTTCCCTCCAGACCAAAGGGTCTTTTCCCTATCTGTTAAATATGGAGGATTTAAAATGTATAGGTCTTTGTGCAGAGAGCTGATTTCTTGAATTCTATTTGTTAATTAACTAGATGCCAACTGGAGGGTACAGGTGTTTGGCAGTTTCATGAGCCACACACACAGAGTCAGCAGCTGCTGTTACATTATCTGAAAGTGCCAAATACTCCTCACTTACTGGGGATGACCCAAATACTGTGACTGTCTTTGCTACAACAAGATTTTGGTCAGTCTTAGCTGTGAAAGAGGCTCAGGTCTCAGACTGATAAGGCCTAGCAGATCTAACCATTGGGTTGTGGATATTGCAGTCCCAGCTGTGTTTCTGCATGAGGTCTGCCCAGACAGCCTCATGGCATTTGTGCCAGCATGTCAGCTCCCATGGTGCTAGTAAGTCCAGGGAAAAGCAGTCAGGAAAGAATCACAGAATGCATTGGGTTGGAAGTGACTCTCAAACGCCATTTTGTCCAACTCCCCTGCAGTGATAAGGGACATTTCCAACTACATTAGGGTGCACAGGGTCGCATTAAATTTGACCTTGAAAGTGTGCAGGGATGGGGCCTTTGCCACCTCTCTGGGCAACCTGTTCCAGTATTCACTATCTTATTGTAAAGAATTTTCTCCTGGTGTCCAACCTAAATCTACCCTGCTCTAGTTTAAAACCATTGCCCCTTGTCCTATTGCTACTCCTAAACAGTTCCTCCTCAGCCTGTAAATCCTCCTCAGATATTGAAATGCTGCTATAAAGTGTCCCCAGAGCATTCTCCAGGCTGAACAACCCCAACTCTCCCAGCCTGTCTTCATAGGAGAGGTGCTCCTGCTCTCTGATCATCTTCATGGCCCTCCTCTGGACCCACTCCAGCAGGACCATGTCCTTTTTGTGTTAAGCACTCCAGAGCAGGACACATTACTCAATAGGGATGGATGTAAATACCACAGCCCTGGTAGTTTCATGAGCAGCCAGGAGTGGCTTCAGATGAAAAAAAATATTCAATTTTTAACACCAGTAGCCTCCTGTGATGGTTTGGAGTTCCCCTCCCCCCACACACTTTGCAAAATGACCCAGACTAGAACTCAGCTGCCTGGAAGTTAAGAGATGAAGCTGTATTTACAGCTTAGCACAATATACAAGCAAATATGTACAGTATATACAGGAATATTTACAGAAATATACAAGGTAAAGGTAATACAGAAACACAACGCCCCTCCCAGAAATCAGAGACCCCAGGAGGGGCTCCCAACCACCCTTCCACCTTCTCCCCACCCCTATACCTTACCCCAAGGTTTACCTTACACACAAGGTGAATTTTGAGGATCAGCCAAGGGGATTAGAAGGAAAGTGGTTAGTGAAGTTACTCAGCAGAAAGGAGAAGCCAGAAGCTGCTAGACTGAGATGCCATGCCCCAGAGACTGTGTTATCTATATTTTGAGTACTTATTCTTAAACATCTCAGCAAGCCTATGAGTGAAGTAGACATAACCATTGTTTCCTTTTCACAGCCTATAGTATAATTTTATCTACTAAAATATTCCAATTAGCCTCAAACCAGCACACCTCCTTTCTCTGAGTGCCCTTCTCCATTTCCCCATCCATCTTGCCTGCTTTGGTTTGGTCCGTGGTGGAGGAACTGGTCTGCAGGCAGGATATAGCCATTGAAGATTGTAAACTGGATACTGTCCTGAATTTATTCCCATTGCTGTGTCTCAGGCCACCAGTTATATCCAGTCGCAGCTTTAAGAGGAATGATCTTAAACATGGTGTAGCAGACATTATCAAAGATGCCCATTGCCCAGTCATGACCATAGGACAGTTACAACTACAGCTGAGAGGAAACAGAGCTGAGACTCCAAGAGGATACTCAGTGAGTATCCAGGTTTGCTATTTCAAGGGAGGCTTAAGAAAATGATGCCTGCAGCTCCCATGAAAATAAATCTATACCTCCTGTTGGGGACGAGATCTGTCATGCACCCAGTGAGTTTGTCTGCAGGAGATTATAGAGTGCCTGATGCAGACACAACGCTGACAGAACAGCAGGGTTCACTGGCGAGGCCACTGGAGCTGTGAACAGACAGCAAGGTCTCCTTCCCCAGCTCCCCCAAAAGCTGATTAGCATGCTCCAGAAAGGTGTTGCATGTGCAAGATATCTGTGAGGCCCGCTGCCAGCTTTTTGCCAAAGCAGTGATTTTTTTGTGATGTGCGTTACTGCTTTCTTCTAGTAATTATTGATAATGCTCTTGGATGAGTTACAGATGTTTAAAAATGAATTAGATTGTATGTGTGTCTGTCTCTCCCATCCCCTTTCTGTTTCTCCACCACAGGATCTCTGGCTTTGAAATGTTGATACATATTCATTACAGCTTCTCCAACTTGAAAGGCATAGCTAAAGGGAGAGCTCAGATCAACAAGGATGTGAAAGCGGCAATGAAAGTAGGATACATGGCTGTAAGCACAGTGAGTAAGCAGCATTTGAGCAGTTAGCACAGGGAACAGGCTAATAGGAGATCTCAATCCTGGCCCCAGTTCTGCAGCTATCCCAGATGGACAAGACTTTGTGCCTTAGCTCCCTCAGCCATATGATTGGTGCAACTGTACTTACCAGTGCTCTGAAGCATTATGATGTATAAATACAAACTCGAACTGGTGGCAAATGAATCCATCTGTCACCTTTCCTGTCATTTCCAGCTGTCAAAGTAATGAATGCAATGAGAAATTCTTTGGAGGGGAGGGGGAGGGGAGAAGACCTGAGCAGGTATCAAAACCGCAGTTGAAAGTATCCTCAGCCCACAGTGCTAAGAGTTGAATCTGAGTGGCATGTGGAGAACATCAGTTTTGGACAGTCATACATACACATGCACATGTGCTTTATGTGTACACAGAGACAACTTTTGTTCTGTCTTATTTTGAAGAGTTCCCAACACAAAAGTTAACACAATAAAGAAAGAAACTGGATGGATCTTCCATGCCTATTCCTGTAAGGTGGGATTTAGTGAGATAACACAGATGAATCATAGAACTGTTGAGATTGGAGGACAACTCTGAGATCATCAAGTCCAGCCACTCACATAGAGCTCAAAATCCCACTACTACTGCTAAGTTGCTAACACCAAACCATGTCCCTAAGCACCACAGCCATGCATCTTTTAAATACCTCCAGGGATGAGGACTCCACCATCTCCCTCAGCAGCCCGTTCCAGTGCCTGATAATCCTTTCTTGGATAAACTTTTCCTAATATCCAACCCAAACCTACCCTGGCACAACTTGAGGCCATTTTCTTTTGTCCTGTCACTTGTTGCATGCAAGAAGAGACTAATCTCCATCTTGTTCCAGTCTCTTTTGTGGTAATTGTAGAGGGTGATGAGCTCTCCACTCAGCCTTCTCTTCTGAAGACTGAACGACCCCAGCTTCCTCAATGTTCCTCATAAGTTTTGTGTTTAAGACCCTTCACCAGCTAAGTGGCTCTTACTTGGACATACCCCAACACCTCAATGTCCTGAAGATGAAATATGAGCTAGTGTTTCTCAGGGGCATTGCAAGACTACAGGTGTGAAGAGAGAAGGAAACATTTCCATCTCCCTCTTTTCTCTTTTTTCTGTTGTAGCTCTGCATCTGCATTTTTTTAATGTGAAATTGTGTCTAACATTAGAAGGTATTTGGCTAGTGGCCTCCATCTAAGGCAAGAAAGAAAATTACATT
Source organism: Semnornis frantzii (assembly GCA_013399775.1). Taxonomy (NCBI): domain Eukaryota; kingdom Metazoa; phylum Chordata; class Aves; order Piciformes; family Ramphastidae; genus Semnornis; species Semnornis frantzii. The sequence goes on along the minus strand of VWYK01000204.1, from coordinate 10,203 downwards.
GGGTAGGAATTCAGTCATTAATCTAGAAAAATCCTTCATAACTGAATTTTAATCAGAACTATTGAGAAATTTAGGGGTTTAGCAAGCTGGCATTTTTATATATATATATATATATATATGAAATCAAGGCAGCTGAAAAATTTCCAAGCAGGCTTAGCAGTGTCATCTGAGAAGTTCTGCCCCTCTCTGGCACAGCTTCAGAATGCAAAACTGTTGCATATGGGACACATGCAAGCCCTTGTGTGAAAGCAGATTCACCCATTAACTTGAGAGCAGCCTTGCAGAGAAGGATGTGGGGGTGCTGGTAGATGAGGTGCTTGGCATGGGTCAGCAATGTGTGCTGGCAGCCCAAAAAGCCATCCATGTCCTGGGTTGCACCAAAAGATGTGTGGCCATCAGGTCAAGGGAGGCGATTTTGCCCCTCTGTTCTTATGAAAGTACTACATCGAACTCTGGAGCCCCCAACACAAAGACATGGATCTGTTGTAGAGAGTCCAGAGGATGGCCACAAAGATGATCAGAGGACTGAAGCACCTCTCATATGAGGATGGGCTGAGGGATTTGGGTCTGTTTGGCCTGGAGAAGAGAAGGCTCTAGAGAGAACTTATAGCAGCCTTCCAGGACCTGAAGGGGGCTACAGGAAATCTGGAGAGGGATTTTGTATAAGGGACTGTGGTAACAAGACAAGGGGCAATGGTTTTAAACTACAGCAGGGTAGATTTAAATTAGACATTAGGAAGAAGTTCTTTACTATGAGGGTGGTGAGACAGTGGAATGAGTTGCCCAGGGAGGCTGCAGGTGCCTAATCCTTGGAAGAGTTTAAATTCAGGTTGGACAAGGTTTTGAGCAACCTGTTCTGTGAGAGGTGTCCCTGTCTATGGCAGAGGGGGTTGGAACTAGATGATCTTTCCAACTCGAGCCAGTTGTATGATACTCGTTTTCCAATCATGACACCACCTGCCCTTTCTTCCCTTTATCCTTTTGTTAAATACAAGGATGGTGAAAAGTTTCAAATTAATGGCAACAACATCAGCACAGAGCAGGTTGAACATTAGCAATCCTTGAATAAGTTTTTTTTTTTTTTTTTTCTTACAGCTCCTGATGTTAATGTGTCTCAGATAATATCCCCAGAGATGAGAGAGTAGTTTGCAGCTTTTTTCACTTCCTAGCCTCTCTGCCAGGCTTGCCAGTGAAAGAGTGAGACAGTTTCTAGTAGTGGTGGTATTTCTGACGTTCATTGATGGTGTAGGAACTGGACTGGGACTAAGTTCATTTCCTATCGGCTGACAGCCAGTCAGCACATGATAGAAATTTGCAGTCCCTGCTGGTGTGGGCTGGATTCATATTGGCAAACTCTACATGAAAGGGCTGTCTAACCCATTACTAGCTTGTCGATGCCAAGACATTTCCCCATCTCCTGTGAGTATTCATTTTATAGTCTCTATGATGAATAGCCCTGATATAAAATAGTTGGGGATGAAAAGGTACCAAAAATGGGAAAAGCGTATACAGGAAGAAAGCAGAGCTGTTTGTTTCTTGAGGCACAAAGATCCATTTCTGAGCTTCAGAAATATATAGGCTGGACAATGGATACCACTGGATTTATAAAGGAGATCTTCTGTTGTCTTCACAAAGGTCATATCTGGAACATAGGCTCTAACCACCATGTGCAAAGAGGGTTGGAAAGCAGGTTGCCAGGAACTCTGACCAGCTGCAGTTCCCAGAAGTGAGCTATGAAGATGAGTAGGCTTGGGACTTGTCCCTAGGGCACCCAGAAGGGAGGGTCACGTAATAAATGATTCTCGGACAACCGAACTGTCTGCTACAAAAGCACCTGGGCTAGTACTTGGCCAATCAAAGTTCAGTGTATGAAATAATACTCTGATTCATCTTATAAGTACCCAGCCACCTTGAGGGACAACATCATGGAAAACCCAATAAAGCTATGACAGAGGAGAAATCATGTGTCAACCCCCAGTTCTGGTTTCTTTTGGGTTTCTTTTGGGGATTTTCCTCTTCTCTTGTCCTGCAACTCTCTCTTCCCAGGGTAAAGGTCGAAATACCAACTCCCCAAGATGATCAAGCAGAAGGCACAGGCCAGACACTTGGCAGCATGACCACCTTAGTGCCGTAGGGCAAATGGCTCTGTCCCAGTTTCTTGCTAGAAGAGAGCATGCCCCAAGTGTGGCACTAGCTAAGCTATGAAATTTGTTGCATAATACACATATTCAACACTGAAGTGAGCAGTGAAGGGCTGCTCCTTAAGCTGTTCAAGAGGCAGCAGGTAGAGTGAAGGAAGAGTGGATTGGAGAGACAGCCCTGCTACCTGCCTTAGGACAACACCATCTTGGTTTCCTCCACACAAGGCACAGAACATGTAATTAGGAATCATCTTGTAAAAGGGACGAACTACGACCCAAGTGTTACTACAGACACTCCTTAGTGAGGTCATGCTTGTGGCAGCTGATGTTCCTTCATAAATCATTAGAAATAAATCATAGAATGGGTTGGGTTGGAAGGAACCTTAAAGATCATCTAGTTCCAATCCCCCTGCCAAGGGCAGGGACACCTATCACTAGACCAGGTTGCTCAAGGCCTTGTCCAGCTCGGCCTTGAACAACTCCAGGGAGAGGGCATCTATGACCTTCCTGGGCAACCTGTTCCAGTGTCTCACTGTAATTGGTGTTTTTGACTTAAAACAGCAAAGATAGTTCTGGTTGATGACAGGCAGCTTTACTGTGGCTTTTATCAATGTCTTTCTCCCAAGATAAGGAGACTATCATAAAGATATCAGTAGTGGTTTAGGGGGAGCTGGATACTGCTGTTTGAAATTAGATAGCAGGACAGCCTCCATTCACCTCTCCTGGTGTGAGGCACCAGAGGAGGCTGAGACACAAGGACTGTGGTACTCATGACCAGTGTATGTGCTCTTTACTCTCAACTGTATCATCTCCACCAAATTATTTTCTGACAGTAGATTAAACTCCAAGTGGGTTACATGTTCCCTTCTCTAACAGGCCACCTGATCTCACACTGCCCATGTCTGTCACCTGAAAGGGTGACTGGGGGAATCATAGAATCATAGAACAGTTGAGTTTGGAAGAGAGTTTTGAGATCATCAAGTTCAACTGCTCACCTAGAGCTCACATTCCCACCACTACTGCTAAGCCACTACATTTAACTACATCCATAAACACCAGATCCACATGTCTTTTAAATACCTTTAGGGATGATGACTCTACCACCTCCCTGGGCAACCTGTTTCAATGCTTCATAACCCTTTCTGGGATTTGTAATTTTTCCTAATATCCAACTCGAATCTCCCTTAGCCCAACTTGAAGCTATTTCCTGTTGTCATGTCACTTGTTGCATGTGAGAAGAGACCAACCCCTGCAAAACAGTAGTTTGGGTAAACAAACTACAACCTGGAGCATGTAGTGTAGAAGGGAATGTGTAAGAGTGGAAGCTATTTAAAGCAGTTACCCATGGAAGGATTGCAGTTTGAGAATAGCTACATCTAGACAATGAGAGGTTCCTGTGGATTCACCCAGGAGATGATAGCTGAGTGGCATGCCAAGCATGAGAGCTGCAGTATAGACCATGACTTTCCGGACCCTAAAAGACCACTCTGGTATAGACCAAGGTAGATACAGACCCCCCCAGAAGGCAGTGCAGCTGCCAAAAGACTTAATTCAGACTTAAGACCACCATGTGACTTCTCACTGATACTGGGAGAGGTGGGAACATTAAGGTGAGGAAAGTGAACTCCAGGCCACTAGGAACAGGGCCAGTAAATACAGGTAAGTAACTAAAAGATCTAATTGCACTGGGTGCTGTGATAGTGTTTTGCCATGGGCAAGGAGAGGTGGCATGGGAAGAAGTGAAATAAATCTATCTGAAAGGCATTCATTACCCATGCCAGAGTGCATTGAATATGCCAGAGCTGAGATATGCGCTGCTGGCTGCCTTCCCAAGCTAATGCATGGGGCAAAAGGGAAATCTATTTCCCTGAGATTCTGGCAAGGGAAGACAAAATGAACAGCTATTTTTCCTCAGAAGAAAGAGTTCACCATGTTTTCTCTACCCTTTTGAAAAGCTACAGAACCAGAAAAGATAGCAGTGTTTTCTCTTAGACAGTATCTCTTCCTTCTTTCACTGCCCATGCGAGTCTCTGGCAGGCTGCTTTAGAGTCTCATAAACCTTTGCTGAGAGACCAAATCCTCCACTGCTTCTTCCTGACAGCACCATGATTTAACTGTGCAAGGGGAGGACAGGAATTACCTGAACTTGAGCTGCCTTCAGCCGATGAAGTTGAGTGATGTCTCTTTGTGCATGATTAGGTGCATGCAAGCTGTCGCTACTCCCAGGCCTCAAGCAACAACAATTTTGTCCCTGCTGGCAAGGGCTGTACCCTCAAAGTGCTAGAAGATTACTCCAGACTCATCTGCAGGTCCCTCCTACCATTCCACTTCCTGCAAAGGGAAAATGGCTTCACTGGCCAGGAAGCAGTCTGTAGGGATAGCTGTGGTCACAAGCATTCCCTATCACTAATGTGCATTGTCCCTGTGATTGCAGCTACCTGATGGAAGGGAGTCTCCCTGACTGTTTCAGACTTCAGTATGATCCATGAGGGAGCCTTTAAGCTATGCCTGCAACTCTTCTTCATAATCCAAGACAAGTTTCTTTCCTTTTCTTCCCTGGGGAGTATCAGAAAGCTAAGCTTTTAAGTTATCTCTGTCTTTAATTCATCCATATATGTAACAGCTGTTTCTCTGAATTGCAAACCAAGATCTATTCTCATTACACTGAAAATATAGGGGTTAATTTCTATTCTCACTTTTGAAGTCAGGTACAATGAATACTTATATTGACCAGCTCTGATCAAGAAAGACTTCAACAAAGCAGCAGAGGAACATGGCTTTCTACCTCTCTCTAGTGTGTCTGTGTATGCACATAGACTGCCCCTGAAAAATAAAATCTTTCTGTATGCTTATTTTTCTCTTTGAGTTTCCAGGACAACCGTGGTTTCACTCAGTGCTGTCCCCATATAACTCTTGGTCTTCTCTTTCAGAAATGGCTTTATAAGGGCACTGTTTTTTACCAATTTCTATAGCTTTTCCACATGCTTCCAATGACCCACACTGAACATCTCTGAACATCAGCACACAGAGAAGTAAGCCCAGAACAAGCTGTGGTGTGACCCTGAGGAGAGCATCAGCAGCTCCAACATAAAGGCCTCTTGCATACATGATTCCTCCAGGTTTCTTCTGGAGACGCTTACCCCGCACTGTCCTGTACTGTCCCGCGGTGTCCAGGCTGCTGAAACATGGGTTTGATGGGTGATCACTGCATGGGTAAAGAACTGGCTTGATGGCCACACCCAGAGAGTCTGTCAATGTGTCCATGTCCAAGTGGAGGCAGTGACAAGCAGAGTCCCTCAGGGATCAGTCCTGGGACCAGTCTTGTTCAACATATTTGTCGGTGACATGGACAGAGGCAAGTTTGCTGACGACACCAAGCTGTGTGGTGCAGCAGACATGCTGGAAGAAAGAGATGTCATTCAGAGGGACCTGGACATGCTGGAGAGGTGGGCACAAGCCAAACTCATGAGGTTCAACAAGATCAAGTGCAAAGTCCTGCATCTGGGTCGAAGCTCAACATGAGCCAGCAGTGTGTACTTGAAGCCCAGAAAGCCAACCAGATCCTGGGCTACTTCAGGAGAAGTGTGGCCAGCAGGTCGAGGGAGGGGATTCTCCCCCTCTACTCCGCTCTGGTGAGACCTCACCTGGAGTACTGCATCCAGTTCTGGAGCCCCTCTCACAAGAGGAATATGGGCATGCTGGAGTACGTCCAGAGAAGGGCCACATAATCTTCTATGAGGACAGACTGAAAGAGTTGGGGCTGTTCAGTCTGGAGGAGAGGAGGCTCCAAGGTGACCTTATTGGGGCCTTCCAATATCTGAAGGGGGCCTACAAAAAAGCTGGGGAGGGACTTTTTAGGCTATCAGGTAGTGACAGGACTAGGGGAATGGAGCAAAGCTGGAGGTGGGGAGATTCAGACTGGACATGAGGAAGAAGTTTTTCAGCATGAGAGTTGTGAGACCCTGGAATGGGTTGCTCAGGGAGATGGTTGAAGCCCCATCCCTGGAGGTGTTTAAGGCCAGGTTGGATGAGGCTGTAGCCAGCCTGATCTAGGGTAGAGTGTCCCTGCCCATAGCAGGGGGGTTGGAACTAGATGAGCCTTGTGGCCCCTTCCGACCCTGATTGATTCTATGATTTTATGATCCCATTTACTACATCAAATAAACTATCTCATTTGGCTATCAGGTAAAAGTATATCCATAGAGAGGTACTGTGCTATCACTCCTTATGCTGGCATACCTCTTATCTAGGATAACTTGTTCTGCATCTGTATCTAAAGGTACTCAGAGGCATGAGCTCTCCTCATTAACTTCGTACTCTCGGAGGCATCTCAGTAACAGATAGCAGTGGTTGTGCTCACAGCACGCAGGGGGATTTAGCATTTTTTTCCTAAACTGACACAATCATTTAATCAATGTCATTTTTGGATAGCCAAGTAGCAGCAGATGCCTCAGTTCACGTTGCCACTATCCCAGATTATCCTCTGCACTTTGGAATTTCCTGGTAACAGAGCTATGCAAGGAAAATCCGTCCAGCAGTACCTACTTCCTTCCCCAATTCCCACTATGTACAGGTCCTTCTAGTGTCTGAAGTGCTTACCTGCTGCGAAACATAAACCCAAGGGCAAGCCTCTTGCTACACCTTTTCTGGGAAAGTTGCTCTTCAAGCCCTGGGATCTCACCTGTGGGAACACTTCCCTAATTTTTAGACTATACTCTTCATTATCGTTCCCTTCATTTCCACTGTGAGCATCAATCCAACTCCTTCCATCATTGCATCAATCTACACAAAACCAAGAAAGTTTATCATCATTTAAATAAACAATATTATTTATCATCAGAAAAGAAAAAGAAAGGGGGGAAACAGTCTGAGAAATTAAATTGATCTGAATAAACAGAGCAGGTCTGTGAGAGACCTGATGTCACTGAAGATGGTCTGGCTCATTGCAGAAGAGTTGGACTTGATGAGCTTTAAAGGACCCTTACAACCCAAAGCATTCTATGATTCCTTGGCTGAAAACTCAGACCGTTGACCATTTGCACTGCTGTCTCCTCTCATTTTTCTCATTCTGTCCCACAGCAAAGTTTGCCATGAAAAATCTTGATTGGTATGGTTCAGGAAATAGCAGTAGGAAATTCCAGGAAATTTGGGACAAAACAATAAATACTAAACAGTGAAAGGAGATAGTGGTTCAGATTATGATTTGAAGGAGGCTTCTTCACCTTTACTAGTAGCTCTCATTCCTAATCGGTCTGAGAAGATCGAACTTACTCTCTACCTGATGGGACTTGAATGCTGGTGGGATATAAGCAAGTGGTTATGATAGCATCCCAGTTCCTGGGGTGTTAAAAGAAAGCACAAACCCAGAATTTAATAGCTGCATATACTGCAAAGATAATGTGAATAAGATGTTCCTGCTTATCATTTTACTAGACTTTATTTTCCTTCTCTTTATCAGAAAAAGACAGTAGTAAAATCCCAGATCTAGGCCTGGTTGAGAGCAGTTTAGATTTGGTGCATTCAGAAACCTATCCAAGTCTAATGGGACCTTGTGCAGCTCTGAGAAATCCCCTTGGAAATGGAGTCTTCCCTCCAGAAAGATGGAGAATTAGTATTGGGAAGTGAACAAAAATAGAGATGTTCCAAATCATTATCTTAAGGTTATGTAAAGGTTATGCAAGGTAGAAGAGTGATACTCAATATTGCTAGACGTCACTCTGCCCATTGCCTTGCTGTGGGATATAGGGCAAATGGTGTCTCAGTGCCCCCATCCATGAAATGTGCATGACAATTCATAGGAGGCCTGAAAGATTAAAATCACATTTTTGAGATGCAGAAATTGTTACAAATGGACAATTTTCATTTTTTTTCTTTTCTAACTCTAAGTCTTACTGTTTCAGGAGGATAGAAATACTGAAAAGATGAAGATAACAGATTGATCAGCATCTCTCTAACAAGGAGAAGCTGAGAGACCTGTGGCTTTGTAGCCTGTAAAGCTTTGTAGACTGAGACAGTATCTTATCAATGCTGATCAATATCTAGAAGGTTAGAGGTCATGAGGATGGGGTTGGGCTTTTTTTCAGTGGTGCCCAGTGATAGGACAAGAGGCAACAAGTGCAAATTAGCACACAGGATGTTTCA
>VWYK01000197.1:0-17666 GCA_013399775.1 Semnornis frantzii | reverse complement strand
CCAGCAGGAGTAGGGCAGTGGTTGTCCCTCTGAACTCAGGATTGGTGACACCACACANGTGGCTGGAAAAGTTACCCAACAAAAGAGGGCCTGGGGATGTTTTTTGACAGCCAGCTGAAGATGAGCCAGTGTATGTCCAGGTGACTAAAAAGCTGACAGCATCCTGATGTGGATCAGCAGTAGTGTGGCCAGCAGGAGTAGGGCAGTGGTTGTCCCTCTGAACTCAGGATTGGTGACACCACACATCAAATCCTGGCTTCAGTTTTGGGCCACTCACTCCAAGGACATTGAGATGCTAGAGTGGGACCAGAGAAGGGCAATGAAGCTCAAGTCTTGTGGGGAGCAGCTGAGGGAACTGGGGTGTTCAGCCTGGGGAAAAGGAGGCTAAGGGGAGATCTTTACATTTCGTAGAAAAGAGGCTGGAGCCAGGTGGGGTTAGGCCTCTTCTCACAAGGAACAAGCAACAGGACAAGATGAAATGCCCTTGAGTTGTACCAGGGAAGGTTTAGGTTGGGTGCGAGGAACAATTTCTTCCCTGAAAAGGTCGCCAAGCTCTGGAACAATCTGCCCAGGGAAGTGATTGAATCACCATCCCTGGAGGGATTTAAAAGCCATGTAGATGTGGTGCTGAGACACATGGTTTAGTGGTGGACTTGGTAGAGATAAATAATGATTGGTCTTGATGATCTTAAAGGTCTTTTCCAGCTTTTCATTTTTTTAAATGTCTACTGCCTTAAAGTAAGGCACTGCTCATCTGCCTTCTCTGTGAGCTCCTTCAGTCTGTTCTTTCTCATAGCTTCCCTTGTTCTCCTCAGGTAGGACTTGAAGCAATACTGGGAGCTTCATGTGATCACTTCAGATGCATTGAGACCTGCCAGGAATACCATTCTCCAGCAGTAGTGCATATGGAAAGTCCTGGCATTTTTACTGTGAAGGGAACCTTATGTATAGAGTTACTCAGAGTCTCTGTGTGTGTCTGTGTAGACAAGTAATCAAGTGTAAAAAATACATATCATTGAATTTGCCCACCCATCTTATAAACATTCTGTGTAAAATAGAAGTCAAAGTGGTTTCATAGTGCAAGAACCAACTAATCTTTAGGAAGAAATTACAGGTTGGAAAAAACCTTCAAGGTAGAATTGTAGACTCATAGAATACATTGGTTGGAAGGGTCCTCTAAAGATCATCTAGTCCAACTAACCTGCAGTAAGCAAGGAGATCCCAGCTAGATCAGGTAGCTTGGAGCCTTGCTGAGCCTCATCTTGAATGTCTCCAGGGATGGAGCCTCTTTGTTCAATTTGTTCAGTGTTCCACCACCCTCGCAGTAAAGAGCTACTTCTTGATGTCCAATCTAAATCTACCTTGTCCTTTGTCCTGTTGCCACATGCCCTCATAAAAAGCCCCTCCCCAGCTTTCTTGTAGACTTCATTCAGATATCAAAAGGTCATTATAAGGTGATCAAGTCCAACTATTAACCCCAAACTATCATGTCCAATGTTAAACCATGTCCTTCAGCACCACATGTACACAGCTTTTAAATCCCTCCAGGAGTGAGTCCTGTGTGGCATTCTCCATTCCTCTATTCTCTCCTCAGAATATCTATCAGACCATTTTTGGAGTTATATGATAGAAACAACCTCGTGCATTTCCTGCTGTGCTCAATTTGGGGCAGAGGACACATTGGGATTTCACTAGTGAAGCTGAAGTACAAATCCAGATGGGTTTGGGAAGGTTGGACTAGGATTGCTTAAGTAGGTGTGCAGTCACATTCAATCTGTTGAAACATGAGGAGAGATGACCTGATGTGGGTTTGCGGAGCACTCAGCAGCTCTCAAAGAGCACTGCAAGCCTCATTTTCTCTTTCCTTAGACCTTTTGTAATGATTTCCACTGCAAGGCAGAAATCTGCACTCACACAGCATCAATGTTTTGTAGCCACTCTTGGATCCTCAGCTGTGGAGAAAACATTAGACACTGGAGCAGATTGCCCAGGAAGGTCATGGATGCCATCTCCCTGGAGGCGTTCAAGACCAGGTTGGATGAGCCCCTGAGCAACTCCTTGTAGTACAAGTGGGGAGTGGAACTAGATAATCTTTAAGGTCCCTTCCTACTCAGCCCACTCTTTTAATTTTGTCTGCTTGGTGTGGTGGCCTGCAGATGGTGCTGGGCAGTTCAATGCCAAGTGAGCTCTTACTGAATTGTTTGATTTGGCCCCAAAAGAATGAGCCTTTTGGACACAGGGAAACCCAGGAGACCTACAGAGCACAGGAGACTGAAGTGACATTAACCCTGTATCACCATGAGTAAAACAACTGAGCCTTCACATAGACTCCTGGAACTTCATAGTTTATTTTTAGGGGAAAGGCTTTTAAAGTTACATTTTCCATTCAATGAATGACTTTTTTTTCCCCAAAGCTTCCGAGAAAGAAGATGAAATGTTGACTTTATGCACCTCAGTTAAACACTGCCAAGTTGTGAAAGTACATATTTCATAAGGGAAAGTTCTGGATTTAATGCTGCAGTTTGCATTTATAGGGAAGACAAACCAACTCTGAAGTAACATTTCTCTAAGCCTTTTTTGGTAGAATTTGATCAGTGGTTGAAGCAACTGGAACCGAATCCAGGAACACTTCAAAGCAGGCACTGCTCATTGGCTATTTGCAAAATCACCTTCTGAGGCTGAGGCTCTGGAAATGCATTTATTCATAGAATACGTCTTGCATTAGTCCTCAGTTGGCCAACAAAATTATCTAAGGCATGTCTGAGGCAGCTACTAAAAAGGAACTTTAAAGGCATTACTGTTCTGGTGAGGATGATGCAATACACTTATGCTATTATCAGCCTCAAAGTAAAATTAAAGACATTTAAATGAACTCCTTCTGAAGGGATTTGATTAATAGAGAGCTTGAAAGAAAAAATTGCTTTGAGTGAAGGCCCACCCTTCTTAATTCACTGTGCATGAAAGCTTAGGTCCAAGGCCAGTGCCTTTCCCCTCCTCCCTTGCTTATCCCAGGTTTGCATGCGATGAAAAGCAAGTGACACATGATACTCCACGTTGGTTTTCCACATCTCATAGGCGAGACCTGCAATTGTTGAATCTTTAGAGCAGGAAGCAAAATGCTGAATATCTTTAAATCTCTTGGCTTTTATTCAGCTGGGAGGTTGGGCCAGAGTGGGGGTGAATATTCTCTTTAAATCAGCCTTCAGCTTTGTTGCCCTCAGGTAGATTAGACAGTATTGCCCTCTGGGGTTGTGGAAATAGTAGGTGATTACAAGAGAAAATACCAAAGGCCTTTATTTTTATTTATTTTTAACCACTTGTTTAAGAGAACAGCAATGTTTTAAGATATCAAAGTCTCTTTTATCCTGAGTAAAGCATTTGCTTCCTCAGTCTGCCTTCTTTCTGTGAGGCCCTCTAAAAATAGGCCTAGATTTAAGCAGTTAAATGATGATGGAGCTGATGCACAAAGTCTAGCAGATGCTTAAAGCTAACATCAACAGGGTGTTTTTGGAACGGCCGACTTGGGTCACGAGGAATTGCTCCCTGGGGACCACACTTGGAGGTTTCTAAACACATCAGCAGGTGAGAATGGCAGAGCTACAGCCGGGAAGCAGGTGGTTGGGTTGGTAGTGACAAATGACATAGTGTCTTCCAAATTTCTGCCTTCACAGCTCCCTAGAGAATGTGTCAGGGCTGTCAGAAAACAATTAAGAGGCCATTACGAGGGGAATGCCTTTGCCAATTCGGCACCTGACACAGCCACCGGATGCACCTTGGTTTATGAGTCAGGAATGCCACAGCCACAGCCTTGTTCATGTAGGGATTCCTCTGTGGCTGCTCTGTGCCCTGGTCCTTCTCCAGGCCTTTTCTTGCCTTTGTTTTATTTGCTGCTCTAACATCCAAAGGGTTTGCCTCAATGCCAGTTTTTACAGTTTCAGTATTATGGCTGTTTTTTTAAGAATCAAATTGTAGAATCACAGATTGGGTTGGTTTGGAAGGGATGTTAAAGATTATCTAGTTTCAGCCTTCCACTGTGGGTAGGGAAACGTACTCAAGTGGCTTGCTCAAGGTCCCATTCAACCTGCCTTTGGACATTTTCAGGCTTAGAGCCTCCACAATGTCTCTGGGCAACCTGTTTCAGTGCCTCACCACCCTCACATTGGAAGAATTTCTTCCTAATGTCTAATCTGAATCCAGCTTCTTCCTATTTGAAGCCATCACCCCTTGTCCTGCCACCCTATGCTTTTGTAACAAGTCCCTCTCCAGCTCTCCTGTATTCCACTTCAGATACTGGAAGGCTGCTCTAAGGTATTCCTGAAACCTTCTCCTCAGCCCAAACAACCCCAGCACTCTCAGCCTGTCTTTGTAGAAGTGCTCCAGCCCTTGGATCATCTTCATGGCCCTCCTCTGGACCCAGTATAACAATTCCTTATCCTAAAATGCCTTAAAACTATGCAGTTACTCATGTACAAACTTCGCTTGCTGTGCTTGGGGTGCTGGTCCTGCCCACCCGCGGCAAAGTTCCAGAGGTGTATCAGCAGATGTGCCCCCTCTGTGGCTTCTGGAGATGAGGCATTTCTGAGTTCTGGTTCTGCCTTCTCTGCAGCATGCATCTGAGGATGTTAAAGGTCTTGTTGCCTCTTGTAGCTGCATTTATGGCACCAGAGCTACTGAGTAGCTGGCTGAGCAGCCAGAGCTTTTATAGTAGTGAAATTCTTCTACGTGGGAGTGTGTGACCCTTGTTGAAGTTTCAAAAGCAGAAGCAACCTAATCTTCCTCAAAGATAGGAGTAATAATAAAAAACAGATTGAAAAAATCCCAAAGAGAGTCGTGATAATTTATCAATGACAATCTGCAAAGGAAAGTGAAATGAGTTGGTGCTCTTTGCTTTACTGATGTACATTTCTCCACAGCTTCCTCTGCCTGATACCACTCTGGGATTTTCAGAGAAGTGGAATTTTTTTGCCTGTCTTTTTCAAACCTTCCTTCTTTCCCCTGCACCTAAAAAGAAAACATTTTTTTCCCTAGATTTGCCTACTTGGACTTCAGCAGGCAAAGTTTTGAAAGTCAAATCTGATTAATTGCTGGAAGAAGAATGTGGTGGTGATGGCTTTAATTCCTTTTCCCCATGAAGCCACTTCACACTCGTGGTGCACAATAACCGTGGTGTGATAGCTGCTGCTTCCTGTCTGTCCTGCTCATTTACCTGTTGCATCCTGTTGTAAATGGCAGTCACGGTCTCCTTGGGTCAGGGACTTTCTCTTTTATGCTGGTTGTGTATTAGCCTTGATATTTGATTGGGGTTTAGTGGGGATTAGTGGGTACTACCGTAAAACAATTAGCATCCTCAAAAGTCAGCGATCCAGAGGGCCGGAATGGAATTCACTGAATTCATTGCATTGCAAATGAGCACACAGCGTTCCGCTGGAGGGCTCTGCTCATTCCCTTCCTGGAAGGTAACTAACATTTCAGGTTTTGGGAACCTGTTTTTGTTTGCTTTTCTGAATACCCTTTTACGCCTTGGAACTTTACTTTACATAGCTTTAGGCACAGTGAGAAAAGATTAGACTGGCTGAATGATCATGGGCATTGTTCTAGCCAAGGATTGGTTATGTCTTTTTGTTTCAGGGACTGTTATGCATAACTGCACTGAATGCTTGGAGAGTTTGACATCCATTCTTGTGGTATCAAAACTCTGGAGCACTTCCAGTATCCTTACATACTTTCAGGAGAGGGATCTATCATATGTGGTTTATAGAAAAACACTGAGACCAATGGGGAAGATTTTGGTAAGAGTAAAAGACTTAAATGGAATCTGAAGGGTTTCAGAGCTCACCCAAATCTAGCTAAACTTACATCTGCTAGAAAAAACGACTCTTGCCTTTCTCTGTTCTTCACGTTTTTCTGCAGTCTATATGGCTTTTACCATTCTCTCATTTATGCTAACCAAAATATTTTCCCTTCAAGCCCAAATGTTGTAAACGGGAACAAGTAATGCAGAATATAACATCTCCCAGCTACCTGGGGCCCTTCTGGTTTATCTTTGATTTCTGGGAAGAAAAAGGAAGTGGCAGAGGAGTGTTCTCCTTACTCGAAGAGAGAGAGGAGAAGGGAAGAGTAGAATGGAAGAGAAGAAAGGAAGAGGAGGAGTGTTTTTAGGATACTTGAAACCCTCTGTAAAGAACCATGCTGCAATGAGTCAGCACACCTCAAGGGTGGTATCCCTGCTGCAGGGTGGACACAGTGCTCCTACAGGTGCTGGCCTTATCAGAAAATGGGTGGTGACACCATTTCCTCCTTCCACACCTCCTCCTCAAGCACCCGGCAGGCTACCAGAGGGACGGGCACCTCAGCTGTGCTCTCACCAAGTTTGTTGTTCTTCCAATATTGCAAAAGCTACCTGGGATGGGGAGTGTAGCAGCTCTGGGCTGCAGGCTGTGGTTTATTCCAAACTACTGTCCTGCTTTTTCATATGGGTGGCCTGATGTGTATGGTGGTGCCAATTCACATCGTGGTGTTTACAGAGTCAAGACAGGATGTGCGCCGGCCTGTCTCAGTGCATTATCTGCTCATGTTATATTTTTAGGCTCCTGCTTCCATGACAAAATATTCAGTGACAGTATATTTGCCTACAAGCCTTTGAAGGGCTGCTTTTGCCTCGTGTAAGAGTTCCCATTGTTTGGGATTCAGCCAGCACTGGAGCAGCAATGCCACGTTTTACATGTCAGCTCCATCATGTTGCTAGAAACAAACTTTGTGTTGCTTTCAATAAAGCCACAGGTCCCGCCTTAAAAAGGTTGAGTCTGTGGCAAGCTGACTGCTGATCAGTTCTTCATGCCAAGCAAGTTGTGGTGAGCCTGAGGAAAGCAATAGGATGTGTGTGTGGTGCTGGTAATTACAATAAACACAACAGCCTGTGGAGTAGCTGCTCTCAGGGGCTGCTCCTCAAGCTCGTCGTACAAGTAAGCCTGTGTTCATAGCAGGGGGAAGACCTACCCGGAGATCCTCACTTCATTCAGCAAAACAGGAGAGAAGGTTGTTGTTGGAAGTGCTGAAGCTGAAATGTGAGTAAATAGTGTGCAGAAGAGGAGAGATACTCCTGGTGTGAAGAGCTGGGCCAGAACTGTGGAACTTTCCACCAGCAGAGAGAGAGCTAATTCCCCAAGCTCAGCATATTCACAGCCTAAATGCAAAACTCATCTTTTCCTTGAGTACTTTTTTTTTTTTTCTTTTTTCCTTTCTTCACACACTCACGGCAGATAAAAACAAAATCTTAAGAACTAATCCAGTTAAGCTTTTTCTGGCTGGCTGAGAAGAAAGAGTGACAAAGAGAACAATCAGTGCTTTGTTTCCCTCTTGTAGTATCTGGTCACTGGTCAGATACAGCAGAGGGAAAGAGGTCAGAGATAATTCGGAGCTGGATGTGTGCTGGGTGGGAGACTGATGTTTTGGTGGAGACAGACCCAAGACAAAACCATGTGGGCATGATGACTTAAATGATTGAAGAAGATAAATCCACTCTTATGGGCTCATCTATAAATCAATTACCATTTGTTCCTTATTAATAATTTAGCTGCCAAGAATATGCTTATTGCTTTGGAAGGGGCTGGGGGGAGGAACACAGACTGTCCCTGCAGTGATTAGCTGGCAGTCTGAAAGATGCAAGATGGTGCTCATGGGAATACCCAGAGAAAACTGTAATAATGGGCTATATTAATTACTTTAATATTTTTGCACCATCTCCTCCCTGTAAACCTTTTTGTCTGCTTGCATCATGTTGCTTGTGTGTGGCAAGCTGGGTTTAACTGCCCTTCCCAAAGAAATGAGACAGGGAAGGATGGGGTTGATCTTTGTAGCAGTGTCTGTTGTAACAGGACAGGGTGATGGTTTAAAGTAAAAGAAGCAGATTCAGACTACATAGAAGGAAGAGGTTTTTTTTTATGCTGAGGATGTTGAGATATTGTCCCAGGTTGGCCAGAGAGGTGGAAGATGCCTCATCCCTGCGACTATTCCAGGTCAGGTTGTTTGAGGCTCTGAGTAACCTGCTCTAGTTGCCCATGTCCCTGCTGACTGCAGGACTAGATGACCTTTGAAGGTCCCTTCCAACCCAAACCATTCTATGAAGGACCACCCTTCTATCTCATGAGAGATGGGAGGTTTTTCTGAGCACCAATGAAGTGCTGAAAGCTGCACAAGGCAGGAGAGGGGCCAAGGTGGGAAAGGAAGGAGAAACCTAGGGGAAGCATGTGTCCAGTCTGGACAAGGAATCTGGGAAGAGCTCTCAAATGCAATAGAGTTTTGAGGACAGGGCCCATGGCTGGTTGAACTTAATACCTTAGAGAAGATACTGGACAGATTAAGAGAGGAGTGTGATTGATGGGTCAGAATGATAATTTTAGCAGCTGTATTTTTTGATGGGTTGGAGGAGCAAGATATTTAACTGGTGTACCAGACAGGAGGAAGAGGTTAGATGGGATGACATAAGGGCAGGCAAGTTATTTTGGTTGCTAAGAAGGGGGGGGGGGAAAGATAGATCTTAATTTGTTGGGTTTTTTGGGTTTTTGTTTTTTGATTTATCAAGTAGTGAACCAAACAAAAAACTATCTAGGAGGCTGCTGGAGGTGTTGTGGAGCAGCAGTTGCGGATGGCGGGTAGATTCCTAGAGTAAGGTTTAACAGCAGGTCTGTGCCAAGATGGGATGATATCTGGGCGTTTTGCCCCCAGTTGCAGGTAGTGTCCTTGCCATTAAACCAACAGAGCTCAGCCAACACAGCAGCTGCAGAACCTTCAAGGTAAGGCACAAAGCCTGAGGGGATAAATTCAGCAGGATGCTGGGAGGCAGCAAGGCATGGCGAGCTGCCACTGCTCTCCCTTACCCAAAGCCAGGAACCTCTGTGGCACAGTCCACCACTCCTACTTCCTTGCTGTACTTTGGGAGAGCTGGTTTGGGATCCGTTCTGGTCTGTGGCACACTGGGCACTGCTGTATCCTTTCCCTGGAAGCAGGTAGGAGTGATTTCAGGAAGTTTATCTGGGCAAACAGTGTTGTCTGCAGGTTTGGGAAAGGGATAAGGAGAAGAGAGAGGAGTTGGACTTGCTAGTGTTTAATGCCTCCTTGAGAGAGGGAGTTGGATCCTCTTACGTACAAAGCAGACATTGGTGCAGACTCTTAGTAAATAGACTTAGTGCTGTGAGGAGGAGGAGGTGGGATTGGTCATTGCCTGTGTGTATTTTAGAGCAATCAAATTTGTTTCATGGAGTTGTTTTTTGAGGATGGAGTGGGTGTGTGGACCAAAGGCTTAGTCACGAGGGGAGGGGAAAGAAAACTGTCTTGACTTGTGAAATCAAATATTTGTGACTTATCCCATTGTTTCCCTGTCTTTTTGTAGCTTATGCCCATATTCACATGTTGGAGGAGTGAGCAGTGCTGCCAGAGATGTGTGTGGCTTGTTCTTTCTCATAGCACTCAGATGTTCAGGAAGGATTGCCTGCTCTTCTGTGCCCTTGCTTGCCTGCTCTCGCTCTCGTACCTTGGACAGCCTGGTTAGTATTTAGGGAAGGTGTAGGTAGTGAGACATCTCCCAATCAACCAAACCTGGAGGGTGCTTAAAAATGTGTGGATGATTCACTGGAAGGGCCTCTCTTCTCTGAGTCACTGCTGACCCGGGGACCCAGTGGGTGCCTTTTGCTGCTAAAGAGACATAAAAAGAAGGTCATAATTGAGTGTTACCTTTCTATGCCTCATCGTGTTGTTTTAGAGAAGCTGGGTGGTGTTCCTGGGTCTCTTGTCTGCTTTTCACCTGCAGTGGTTATTATGGTTTGCTTTTAAACTTTCCTTCAGGCTTTGATTTGGAGTGAGTGGTGGTGGTGGTCTTCATGTTGGCCATGAAAGTGCTGTAGTGTTGCCGTGACCTGTTAAGCAATGGATTAGAGTCACTCTCATCTTGGCTGTACCACAGAGATGGGCAGATTGTTGTACACTTGAATAGTTTTCAAAACACTTTAGAATTTGAAGAACTGAAAATCGTTTTATCTTCAGTGGACAGGCTTCGTAGCAGGGCCTGTTGTGACAAGACAAGGGGTGGTGGTTTCAAACTAAAAGAAGGAGATTCAGACTGGAGAGAAGGAAGAAATGTTTGACTCTGAGGGTGCTGAGACCCTAGCCCAGACATGGGAGATGCCTGGACCCTGGAACCATTCCAGGTCATGTTCTTTGGGGCTCTGAGCAACCTGCTCTAGTTGCAGATGTCCTTGCTGGCTACAGTGGGGTTGGACTAGATGACCTTTGAAGGTCCCTTCCCACCCAAACCAGTCAGTGATTCTGTGATTCTCCTCTCAAGTCACAGCAGAAGGATGTTGATCTGCCGCTGCTGGCCGGGAGGAATCTGTGCTGTGGCTTTAAAGAGCTTCCAGTCTTTACCTAGGATTATTGCTCATGAATGCTGCAAGATAGCGAGGTGATAGGAGGCCTGGGAAAGAGAGGGCTGTGTGGTTACTTGCTCGGGAGTGGTGAGGAGAGCTGTGCTCCCAAACAGCATTCCTTGCCCCTTTGGGGAGTGCCAAACCCACACACAGCAGTCCAGCCAGACTCCTGTGTGGCTGGAAGTACAGGCAATGGCCAAGGGGGGCCAGAAAGAAAACGAGGAAGAAAAACATCCCTTGTTTCTGGAATTCTGCTGATCATTTTCCGTAATTTGGCCGATAATGGCTGGCAGTGTCCCTGTCGCCCTGCTGCAGCTGCCAAAGACACCAGGCGCTCGTTCCCCCTGCGTCACCCTGCCCAGGCAGCCTTTGACAGGGGACGGTGTGAAGTTGGCACCAAAATCAAAAGCAGCTTTAAAATGTGCTCTGGCTTCTTCAAGTACAAACTAATATTTACCTGTGAGTCTGCTTCCCTCCTTGCTCCCCTTGCCCTGGCAAGCTCTAGATCTGCTTCCAGTTTAAGCTTCATGTTTTAAGCATTTCTCCAGTCAGGTTCCCCGGACACCAGTATTAAATATTCTTTTTTGGTTTGGAGAAAAAGAAGGGGGGAGATGACAACAGGAAAGCTACTTGAAGTAGCTCTTTGTTGCTTAAATGTGAGTTTTGATGCAGTTGATATTTTCAGCCGTTCGTAATGGACACCTCATGGAAAACTTTTGGAAAACATCTCATTTGGGAACAGTTCTGTCTCCTGTGGTGGTTGAAGGGCAACCTGTTTGCGTGTTGGTTTTTGGTTTTTTTTTTTTCTTTTTTTCTGAACTGTTCTTTAATCACTTCTTGCCTCCAGTTTTTATTACTTACTGACATTTACATGAAAATGAAGCATTTGTTTATGTTGATTTCGGCTGCTTACTTTTTCCTGCTCCCTTTTATGCCACACCAGTTGGATTTCCATGCAAGCAGGAGTAATGATCAAACCTTTACAGGAAAGGTACATGTGCACACAGATGCTGGAGATCCTGTTTGGATGATAAGAATGACTTAGCGTGCTACTGAGCTGTGCTTTGTTGAGCTGTTATTCATGCTGCCTTGCTGCTCTCCCACACATCCTGCATTAGTCAGAGTGAAGCATTGAAATTCTACGTCCTTGCTCCCAGCTATATCACCAGCACAGAGCTGAGGCAGTTTAGGGGAGAGTAAAGGGAAGAGGGATAATTGTGATTGTGTTAGCGCTGCTTTCCTTATCATGGAAATCATAGGATTGTTTCAGTTGGAAAAGACCTGGAAAATCATGGAGTCCAACCATCAGCTTAAGACCACTGTGGACATTAAACTGTGTCCCATATGCCATGTCTACATGTTTCACCACCTTTGAGGGTGGTTACTCCACCACCTCTCTGGGCAGCATGTTCCAATGCCTGACCACTCAGGAAAGAATTTTTTTCTGACACCCAACCTAAACCTCCCCTGGCACAATTTCAGGCCATTTTCTCTCATCCTATCACCTAATACTAGACCAAACCCCACCTCAATCCAACCTCCTTTTAGGGAGTTGTAGAGAGCAATGAGGTCTCCCCTCAGCCTCCTTTTCTCCAGTCCCAGTTCATTCAGCTGCTCCTCAGAAGGCTCAGTCTCCAGACCCTTCACCACCTTCTAACCTTCAAGTAGGTAACAGTGAGTGCTGCAGGTTGTGGTGGCAAAATGGTGCATCCTGACTGAGGCAGAAACAACATAGAGTCACAGGCTGGTTTGGATGGAAGGGACCTTAAAGATTATCTAGTTCCAGCCCCTGCCATGGGCAGGGACGTGTAAAAGTATGAATTTTGGGGAGCAAGGGAATTCCCCATGCCTTGCAGCATGGGGAAAATACTCTTCCCCCTTTTCTTTCCTTTCCTCAATGTTTTTCAGTGCGTTCAGGGTTTT
Organism: Semnornis frantzii; assembly: GCA_013399775.1. NCBI lineage: Eukaryota > Metazoa > Chordata > Aves > Piciformes > Ramphastidae > Semnornis > Semnornis frantzii. The sequence goes on along the minus strand of VWYK01000197.1, from coordinate 5,322 downwards.
TAAAACTTAATCTGTAATTCAGGAAAGCAGAATTTGGCTTACATAAGTAAGATAATTAATTTGGCCGGAGGGGATAGCTGAGGGAGTGACTTTCTCTTGCTGCATGACACGTCTGCTGTGAGTCCTAGCCTGAAAAAAAAAAAACCTTTTCAACTGACCTATAGATTTACTAAAAGAAAGGAAGCTTTCAGGTAGGCCCTACACACCGCTTCCTTTTTGGCTTTTAAAGGGGTTTGGTGACGGGGGAAAAAAAAATCAAAAACACGTTAACCAAAGTGTTTTCCACCTCTTTGCTACAACTAACCTTCTTCTCTCGTTGAAGAAACAGCTCCCCAAACCAAAACTAGCAACTAAAAAACCCATAACACCACCTCCTCTCTTCCCTTGCCCTCCTCAGATGTGTTGTAAAACCTGATTACGAGACAGAGAAGTTTACAAAGTCATTCCTCTAAGTAGACAGGAATTCTTGCAGAGTCCTAAGTCTCTGATTTCACTCGTAATTACAGACATAAGAGACTGTAAAATATTAACTTCCGTGGGCTTTTAATGAGGCGTTTCATCTTAAATCTGCAACGCTCCCCTAAGACATCACACTCTCGTAGGTTTATTTTTTTGAGCTGAATTTCTCCTGCCTTGCTGGTGACTCATAATTAAGGAAGTCAGAGTTGTAAAATTAACACAGCCTTCTTCCACTAGCCTTTTCACCTCTCTCCCAGGGCACACACCTTCTGTTAACTCCTTGTGGAAACAGCAAGGCTTGTTTGGGTAGCAGGCGTAGTTCTTTGTCACCAGGAGCGAGGAGGAAAGTCTGCGCGAAGTGGCCCGGTGATGAAATGCGCAGTCGGCACATGGGAAATGATTCATCCAAGAACTGATTCATTAGCAACTTGAAGGATGCCAGAGCAGGTCAGAGGCTGGGAAAGCTCTGTTGGAGGAGAGAGGTGCTTAATTGTTTAGGAGAAAAGAAGAGACCAAAGGCTGAGGAACCCAAACAAAATTATCATAGAATCACCCGGGTTGGAAGAGATCTCTAATGGTCATTTAGTCCAACCCCCCTGCAGTGAGCAGGGACATCCCCAACTACATGAGGTCGCCCAGAGCCCTGTTGAGCCTCGCCTTGACTATCTCCAGGGATGGGGCCTCAACCACCAACTGTTATTTTAGTAAGCAAGCTGCGTTTCCTTTAAAGTTGATCAGCCTTATCGAAGAGCAGATCCTCAGAGGGAGAGGTCTGAGTACATGTGCAGCTCTGCTGTCAAACGGCTCCCAAAGGACAGCTCTGCAGAGGGGCTCAGGGTGGAGGAGGATGTTGGGTGGAAGTGTGTTTGTGGGACCTGGGCCCCTTGTTTGTGGTGGGCTGTTAATTAGTGCTGGTTGTGCCAAGAGTTATATATGTGAGTGGTTGTTAAAGCAGTCTGAAAAACACTATCATGTAGTGCCAGTGGAATTAATGGGAGACTTGAAAGAGCTGTGTAACTCAAGGAAAGTATCGATCCTTGCCTGAGTTGCTTTGGAAAGTGGGAGATGGGCATTCTGGAAAATTTCACCCTGGATCTCGTTATCCATGCGGGGGAGGTCCAGACACACATGTCAAATCTTGAAATAGCTGCTTTTCAAATTACAGGAAAAGCAGCAACATTTTCACTATATAATAAAGAAAATAACAGCAACGAGCCTCAAGTAGCCTCAGACTCTTCCAAACAGGATAATTGGAGGCTGTCACACAATGTATTTTTAGTTATATCTGCTATAAAGTAAACATCATCTTTGCCCAGGACCACCAAAAATGTTTCCATAAGAAATGTTGGCTTTGTCCCAACTTGATAGAAGACACAAACATTTGTCTGAGAAGTCAGTTCCGACTCCTGGTATTTATATGAAGTTTCTGTCGAAGGCACTGGCGCTTGTATATATTATGAAGGAGTGTCCAAGGTCTTAAAACTGTCATTTTTCAGCACACACTATGATAATCACTTTTGCTTGTGCTAGCAGATGGATATATTTGAGGCAGCAGTTTGTGGTGTGAGACTTCTGTCTAAACACTGCGCAGCACATGAGTTTCTTTTTCGCTAATGCAGAAGCAGACTCTTCTCTTGGTTCTTTGCACTGGTTTAGTTCAGACTACATCAATAACTGGGCTCATTTGCAAAAGCTCTCCTGACTTCAGTGGAAATAGGAAGTTTTTTTTCCCCTGGAATATAAAGAAATGTGTGGATGTAGCACTTTAGGACATGGTTTAATGCCCATGGTGGTGTTAGGTTGACAGTTGGACTTGTTGATCTTAAGAAGTCTTTTCTAGCTGAAACTGTTCTATGATTCTAAGGTGCATGTTTAAGGTAGATCAAGAGTACATGTTGAAGGTAGATCAAGAGTGTAAATCAATTGAATACCATGGAAGCTAACAGAGTAACTGTGGTTTACAGCAGCCTGGGTTGTTTTTCCATTGCCAGCAGGACCACGTGCTCCAGTTATTCGGTCTTCCTGTAGTACTTTTATTTTGAATGCCCTCTGTGTTGTGGAAGATTATCTGAATCTCTTTGGCATTTCCATCCCTCCATTTTCTCCTTACGAAACTCCTCTGAATGTCCAAATACACAGACCCATCAGTATGCCTGGAATCTCCTCAGGGAGAGGAAGCTGCTGGTTCGGTTGGATGAAAGTGTGTTGGGTTTTGGATTTCCCGATCAGGGCTGAAGAGGAAATTCTGGGAAGAAATGACCAGCTCCTGTGATAAATGACTTTTCAAAAAGGCATGCTCCTTCTGAGAGGCTCAGCTTCTTACTCTGTCTGTTTCCTCCACCCCCAGTCCCCTTAAGGCTTAAGCACAAATAAATTTAGACAAGTCTGACACAGATTTGGGCAGAGAAACTTTGGTGAAATAAATAAAGGGATCAGAACTGTTTAGAAAATCTGGATTTAAAATTTAGAGGAGTTATAAAAATCATACCCAAAGTCACATTTGCTCTCAAAATAAGGGGAATGGCTTGGATCTGGTACTGTCTTGGTTTAAAGAGCTATACAGGTTATTATTTTGCCCCCCCTCCCGAGGGGAAAAATAAAACCCTCTCACCAAATTGGAGAGAAATACAGAATTATATTAAAAAATAGAGAGAGAATACAGACTACATAAATCCATCAGACAAAATGTAGCATATATAAATCCACACTACATACCCAGAAAACAAACCTTTCCCTCCCATCCATGACTTCATACGCAGGTCTTAGTGCACTTTTCTAACCCAGCCCCCCACACCCCCATCCCTGGCTCCTTACATTAAGGCCCAAACAGGCATATGAAAGATTACCCAGGCCTTTCAAGTCTGCAGTGAAGCCCAAAATCCTCCCCCACGTGCCTGATAAGAGCTCACACCTCCCAGGAGGAGAGAGGAGAGAAAAAAGGGAGCGAGCTAGCCGTACATTTTACTTCTAAAGAGATAGCAGGATTATGGGATAGAATAAACAATTTGCCCTTTCCAGTCCATCCCCAGGCCCTTCTGGCCCTATTGGAGATCGTCCATTCAGTGGTTTTTAAAGGCAATCAGCTGACAGGTACCTTCAGAAACACTTCTGGCCTCAGGTTCTACCTGTGTCCCTTGTTCTCTGGAGTTTTATTCCTGGTAAGCTAGTAGTGAACTACCCCATTCATACCCAAATGAAGCTTGCCCTATCTGACAGGGATAGCAAGGAGAGTTAAGGGGATCTTGCTTCGCTGATAGCTGTGGGCTTCCTGAGGGTACTACCAGAGAGATTTCAACTGCATCACTTCTGCTGCAGTTTTTAAAAACAGGTATCTTTGGGTTTGTGCCACGCTGGGGAATTCACTGCTTTCCTTTGAGATGGCAGCAGGGGAGTGCACCTTGTCTGAGAGCTGCTATCTACCTGGCAGGGCCAAGCACCACTGGACAAGTGTAGATGGCAGGAATACCAGGGTGCTAACTAGCAAGTTTAGAGCTGAGTTTGTGATTAAGCCTTATCTAAGCGTTAGGATATATGATGTCCTTTCAGAGGCAGGAGGGTGAAGGACATACATGGTTGTGTCTCTGAAGTACCTACCTTCTGTGCTACTGGCTATCAGAACAGGGAGGAGGTGGAAGAGAATGTCGGGGCATATAATTACAAAATGGCTAAAAATAGAGGAAAGGGGGCTGGGTTTGATAGCTGGTAGCCAAGATTGTGTAGCTGTGGCAGGAGCAGAAGTGGTGTAAATTACAGAGTAGTAAGCAATACAAAGGGAAAAAGAGTTAGGTTGTGATACTACATGACAAAACAAGATCTATCTCTAGCTTTAAAGAAATCTTACTTAAGCTGAGCTGTTGTTTGCATGCCAGCCGGGAGGAGAAGTAGACACGGCTCAGAGAATAGAGCTGTGGAGTGCAGGGCAAGGTGCTTTAGAGCCTAAACAATGGATGGAGTTTATGGTAAACCAATAAAACATCCTTGTGTCTGAATCTGAAATTAGACTCTGAAAAATATGGTCTCAAGGCACCTGCTAAAGAGCTTAGCATTACTGGAATCTTAATAAATGACTCATGCTGTCATAATCTGATCCTGACATCAACTCTCCGTGCTGTATTTCTTCAGCTCTCAAGTGGGGGAAGGGAAAGTCTGCAAAGCCTAGGTAAAGACTGAGAGATGCAAATAGGTGGTTAGAAGCCCACACAAGGTATCTGGGTGATTTCTGTATTGTCAGCTACTTTTCAAACCCTGAACAACTGCGACTCGAGTAGAAGAGTTAATGCAGCATCAGGAGAAATGAGAATGCTTGTTACCTTTAAAATCTGTACCTGATACTGTAGGCTATAGATTCTAGCAGTCTGTTGAAGACTTCCTGGCCAACAGATGTGTGGAGCTGTGTCACCCACTGGCTGTGATCCTGTGCTCACTTGTAAGTACACATGGAGTGGTTGCCCAAAGGGTCTCATAACCTTCCCACAGGTTCCTAAGCTTCCATTGCTCCCTCTTTGTACTTCCTGCCCCTCTCTAACTCGTGAAGGTCAGAAGTCTCTGAAGTCCCCTGCCATCTGCAAATGTGGAAGAGATGTGGTTTACTTTCTTCAGTGGGAAGAATAAGCAGTCCAAGAGTGACCAGCACAAAAGAGTGGTGATGGTAGTTGGGGGGGTGATGACCTCCTTATCTCTACTATTGGCTCTGACACCAGCTCTTCTTTTACTTTGGGAGAATCATTTAACTTCATTGCTTTAGCGGTAGTAAAATCTTCCCCTCTCCATGGAAGTAAAAACCATCCCCTCCCTGCAAGTGTTCAAGGCCAGGTTGGATGGGACTTTGAGCACCCTTGTCTGGTAGAAGGTGTTCCTGCCCAT
>VWYK01000194.1:6255-24428 GCA_013399775.1 Semnornis frantzii | reverse complement strand
AATCACTAAAAAGGAGAAAAAGCCAAAAATTAAGACTTTGGGTATCACTTCACTAAATGCAGCCTTACTTAAATATTTCCAATTTTTTTTATATCAAATGCTTTTAATTCAAATTCACTCCAAAAATGCACACTGCAAGTCCTTACAACTAGTTTAAAATAAATCATGCAAGCAATTTGCATGCTCAATTATGACAACAAATTTGAAAGAGCATTTAAAACGTTCTGAAGAGTCTCATTTAAAGGTTCTCCCATCACTTACAGAGAGCCACCTGGGAAAGAAAGTAAACACTTCAAATTGGTTTCACATCTTAGCATATGGCACTACTACCATCTCCCAAAATTAGTTTTTACCCACTGGTTTCTTTCCACAGCAAGAAGAATCTGAAAGTGCTGTTACACACACATACATTTACATATAGGAGAGTTGTGTGTAGTAAGTGTATCTATATCCAGACTTTTACATATATGCACATATGTAAATACAACATCTATCTTTGTTTGGTCTTTTTTACATGGCAACTATCTTTCCTTTAACCTGAAGGTACTAAAACATACTTTCCAATATCTTGTATGGCTATATATGGAAGTCTAATTGTTTCACAGACGGATATGTGCAGAATAATCACATTAAAACATTCTTTTTGTTTTCTCGTTCCTTTGACAATGACAAGAGGAAGGCACTGCATAGACATCTGGACAGGTTAAATTGACAGGCTGAGGTCAACAAAAGGAAGTTTAACAAGACCAAGGGCCAGGTCCTGTACAAGCAACAGCAGGGGTTTGGGGCAGATAGGCTGGGAAGCAGCCCTGTGGGGTGCTGCTGGATGGCCAGCTGAACACAAGCCACCAGTGTGCCCGGGTGGCAAATCGCATCTTGGCCTGTAACAAAACCAGAGTGTCCAGAAGGAGTAGGGGAAGTGACTGTGCCCCTCTACTCAGCCCTGGTGAGGCCACAGCTTCAGTACTGTGTTCAGTTCTGGGTGCCACAGTGTAGGAAGACTTTGAGGCCTTGGAGCAATGAGTCTGGTGAGGGGCTTGGAGGGTGTCACACAAGGAGCGGCTGAGGGAGCTGAGAGGGTTTCGTCTGGAGAAGGCTAAGGGGAGATCTTATTTCTATCTACAACTATCTGAAACAAGGTCAGAGAGAGTGAGGCTGACGTTGGTCTCTTCTCCCAAGTAACCAGTGATAGGCTGAGAGGAAATGGGTTTAACTTCTGCCAGGGGAGGTACAGCTTGGAAGTAAGGGAAAACGTCATTGCAGAGAGAGTGCTGAGGCGTTAGAACAGGCTGCTCAGGGAGGTGGTGGAGTCACCATCCCTGGAGATGTTCAAGAAGCTGTAGATGTGGTGCTTCAGTGGCCATGGTAGTTGAGTTACAGATAGACTCCATGATCTTAAAGGCATTTTCCAGCCTTAGTGATTCTATAACTCTCAGAGGGCAAAGTAACATTCGAGCCTTTAGGAAATGAAACCACAAGTGTTAGTAGAGACTTTTCCCAGAAACTATCACGCATATTTGCTCAGAATTCTAAATATTCTTTTATATCTAGTATTTCAATAATTAATGCCATCTCCCAGGAAGAGAGACTGTGACAGGGTAATTACATACTCTTACATAATCTCTTTTAATCACAGAACAAGCAGCAGTGTTAAACACTGAAAGATGTAACATTCAAACTCTCCTTAATATGAGTTATTTTTTCCAGTACAGAACCACCTAGTTTTATGAGCTAACACAGACCCTGATATTTATTCCTTGTAAAGTATTCTCAAGCATCTTCACTGGAAACACCAAAAAAGAGATTCCAAATCTGTATGTCTAAGTTGCCAGCTGCAGGAAGCATTCATTGTGCTTAATCACTAACACCTTGGAAGAAAGTTAATGCAACATTAGATTGTTGCCTAGGAAACTGAATTAAGTCTCTTATCAGCCATTACACTTCAATACAAAGACCACCAACATGCTCATCAGAACACTGGAAAACATCTGTCCTAAAACTACTGTACTGATTCTGTCCAAATCTGATTTATGGCATATATGTAGGCTGTGGAGATTGAAATAATAATAAAGCATTTAAGGCTTTTATTTCTTTGCAAAAAGCCTGTAGTGCTTATGGGGACAAATATACAGTCAGTTATTTTCCTCTGTCCTTAAATCTATCCCCATCTTAAGTGAACAGGAAATTAAACAGAGGAAGGAAAAAAATAATTTAAAAGAAAGTTTTTCCATGTTATAGTTTGGTAATACACTATTATATTGCCATCATTTATGAAGTTCTGAATCACAGATCAGAACATCTCCCGTCACCAAACTGGAGTGTTTCTTATTAGGATAAAAATACTTTCAAGGTTCCAGGTATTTTATGACAAAATACAGCTATAAAAAATGAAACTTTGCCTAGAAAACCAGCAGTTATTCATTGCTCCAGTAAAGCAATGGAACAGGCTGCCCAGGGGAGTAGTGGAGTGACCCCTGAAGGGATATAAAAAACAGGGAGACACAGTGCTGAGGGACATGGTTTAGTGGTTGACTTGGCAGTGCTGGCTTAGCAATTAGACCTGATGATCTTAATATTGTTTTCCAACCTAAATGATTCTGTTTTCTTCTGGCACCTGCAAAGAACTCACTGTAGTCAGAGTTAGTACACAGCACCAAAGAGACAACAGAGCTTATATAAAAAGCAACGGTACCTCACAAAGCTGTAAGAGTTCTCTGCGGCACAGCTACCTAGGAGGTAACTCAGCTTAGTGCAGCTGAAATTTCAAATAGTTCAAGAAGTCTTACAGAAATGGAGGTACCATAATGATAAAGGCATGAAGAGACATCACCCAATATACTATCACTGCACAGGAAAGAGGTTGTTATGGTAGGCACTCTCATGAATATATTAGGTCAATTTCCAGGATGCAGTGATGGAACAATGAAACAGATGATCAGTAATTATGAAAATAATAAATGGCATAATACAACCAAAACAGAATTATGCTACTATAAACACATGCTGCATCTGCGCTGTTACAGCTTCCTCAGCTCAAAAGCACTAAACAGAAAGGCACTGAAAGGGGAAACAAGAACAATAAAAACCATGGAACCATGTGTACGCAAGAAACAATGGAATTGGGACTCTTGCCCAGGACAGGGAGGGAGGAAGGGTAGCAGAGGATAGGGACAGAAAAGATCTGTAACACAAAGACTGGCAGTCAAGGTTAGAAATGATGGCTCACCTCAACACGAGATCTAGCAAGATCAAGCTATCTAGAAGCCAGTACAAAAAGAAGAGTTTTGCATAATTAAGCCTTGCTACAGAACACTTAAAACCCAGCAGTGTCTGTGGGTTCAAAAACTAACCAGATAAAGCTGTGGATTACAGAGGAGACAGTGAAGACAATCTGCCTCATCTGGCCCTAAACTGCCAGCCTGCTGACAGCCAGGGGGTCATACTGAAGGGGTTATCACTGTTTGTCTGTCCTGGCCTTGCTTTCTGCATCTGCAAAGGGATCACTGTCATATACAAAAGTCTTTGCCCTGACTTAGTGGAATCCTTCTCAGATTACTTTAGAAGCCAAATCTGCAGTGTCAACACAACATGGTTTGAGAAACTGCTGGTTCCTTATGTTCTGTTGAAGGCAGCTGTTTTCTTGCCCTTGATTTTAATTGCTCTCATAAACTCTGGGCTACCCACACTCCCAGACATCCACAATAAAGTTCTTGTACTACTGCTTCACTGAAAAACACTGAAATTGATCCAAATCTTGTCTTAAGACTCAGGGAAACAGCTACCAACTGAAGAGATTTCATACTATAAATCACTCTTAAAACAGTCATCTAAAATTAAGATGTTTTCTGCCTTTAGTGAGATTTAACATTTGAGTCTCTGTTAAGTTTATGTAAAAGCTGATCAGGCACAAGAGTGAACTGCACACCCAGCATAATGCTCTCTACAGGCCTTCATTCTGGAGACACACACAGAAGACCAATTCTAGCACTACAACTTTTTAAAAAGGTAGTTCTGGAGTACTTCAGGTGTCCACTGATGCTAAACCACACGGTGGCAGTACTCTTTTTTCACCCCGGTATGAGTATTACTGACTGCTGAAATTGAAATCTTTAATTTCCTCAAATCTTAAACTACTGAAATATTTGTGACCATGAAAAAAGGGCTTCTAGGATTTGAACTGGGCCTGCAAGAAGGCTCCAGAGGGACTGGTCACAAAGCCCTGCAGCAAAAGAAAGATGGGCAATGGTTTGAAATTCAAAGAGAGTAATTTCAATTGGATGTTATAAGCAAATCCTTCACTGTGAGGGTGAAGGAACACCAGAACAGGTTGCCCATGGAAATAGTTGAGGCCCCAACCCCGGAGATATTTAAGATCAGGCTTGCCAAGCCTTTGAGCAACTTCATCTAGTGGAGCATGTCCCTGCTGGACTAGACAGGCTTTGAAGGTCCCTTCCAACCCAAACCATTCTATGACTCTATGATTCTATTCTCAAACAGTTCACACTTCAAAAACAAGCAAGCAAAGCAGAACAACTTTAAAGAGCTTTTTGAAGCTGCTGTAATTTTAAAGTCCTCCACACCACCAGAACATAAATCAGAACAGAGTAAACTTTTGAAACCTAGCCACTCTTTGTAGCTACATATACAGGCTATTAAGACATCAATATTCTGCATAGCACAATATGCCTCTGGTTCCCTTACACTGCTCCAACACAAAACTAACCAGCCAAAGAAAAACAGATTTACACTCTATAGCATTCTTCTGCAGTGGTTCTACACCATCCCAGAATATGCTTGTCATAAACTACATTCCATATTTGTAAACTTTCAAGTTCTGCTGATATCTTCAATACAAAAGCTGCCATGTCAAGAAAAGGAAGCTCAGAATTTTGACAGACAATTTGAGATAGCTGGGAATGTGGGAACAAGAAGCAAAATATTGCACATAGATTTTTGGAAAGCTAGAAACTCCTGCTAAAAATAACCAGTGATGTAACACCACTGTTAATGCCCTGGGATCACTATCTCTTCTCAAGGGCAGCAGCAAAATTAGCTGAGCAATATAGTTTGCTTGTACCTCCCAGAAAACTGCTTCATACTCAGGCACACACAGATCCACTGATCTGAAATTTGAGTAAACATTTCACACAACAGTAACAGTACCTTTTTGTAATCTCATGAACAATTTAGACTACTAAAAGCTACAGAGTCCAGTTATCTAACAGGAGGTGGACCACACAGTTCTCAGACCACAGACTTCAGCTGACATAAGGCTCTAATTAAAGTGATCTGCAAATAAAACATCCTATCTTTAACATGAGTTAAAAGGCAACACATTCCAATGTAGTTTTCAGATGAGTCTTTGGAAGTGGTAAGGCAGAGGGACCTGATGTCATCCAGAGAGACCTGGACAACCTGGAGACATGGGCCCAGGTGAACCTCATGAGGTTCAACAAGGACAAGTGCAGGCCTCTGCACCTGGGCTGGAACAATCCTCACTATTAATACAGAATAGAGGATGAAGTGATAGAAAGCAGCTCTATGGAAAAGAATTTGGAGGTGCTGATGGACAAGAAGCTGGACATGAGCCAATTGTGTGTGCTTGCAGCCCAGAAGGCAGATCAGATCCTGTGCTGCATGACAAGAAGTGCAGCCAGCAGATCCAGAGGGGTGATTCTGCCACTTAGCTCTGCCCTAGTGAGATCGCACCTGGAGTACTGCATATGGGTCTGGAGCCCTCAATATAGGAAGGACATGGGCCTGATGGAGGAGGGACACAGGAAGGCCACAAAAATGATCAGGAGGTTGGAGCACCTCTGCTACAAAGACAGGCTGAGGAAGCTGGGGTTGTTCAGCCTGGAGAAGAAGCCCCAGGGAGACCTAATCGCAGCCTTCCAGTACCTAAAGGGGGCTACATGAAGGATGGAGAGAGACTGTTTACAAAGGCCTGCAGTGATAGGGTGAGGGGCAACGGATTCTAACTGGAGAAGAGTAGGTTTAGATTAGATGTTAGAAACAAGTTCTTCACCATGAGGATAGTGGAACAGTGCTGCTCAGAGAAGTGATTGGCGCCTGCACCTGCAGATATTCAAGGTGAGGCTCAACAGGGCTCTGGGCAACCTGATCTAGTTGAGGATGTCCCTGCTGACTGCAGAGAGGGTTGGACTAGATGACCTTTAGAAATCCCAACCCATACATAGCATGGGAGTGGAAAGCAACTATACATCACAAAATTAATTACTGAACAGACCTTCCTGGAACCTTTAAAAAAATCCTAGCCACCATCTAGAAATCATTGATTGCATGACAAACTTAGTATAAAGTTATTTCAATTCTAACAACAGCAATAAGATGCCTTACTAATGTATTATAATTAGTTCAGAAAGCTTTCAACAGATTTCACTTCAGCTGCTGGAAAGGAGAAGTACCTTTTTCTTTTTGGTCTTAGGAGAAAGAAAATTATATTTCACTTACCAGTTCCTATATAGGATTTAAAGCGTCCTGATAGTCTGTCGACAAAGGCACCTAAAACATCTAATCCCAGTAATGCTACCTGTTGAAACAAAAGCATTAGATGTACAAAATGGATCACAGAAGAATTCTTCAGAATATATTTTAAAAAGTTAAGCATATAGAATATTTCAGCACGCTTACATGTATCTTAACCTGAAGATGAAGTGAAGTTTCACTTGGATAGTTGATAATGCCTTGAAAGCTTTCATTAAGTCAGAGTTACCAGAATGCTTGGAACAGATTAAGTATATTTACACATCCCAGAGCACTTCAGATTTTTCAGTACTTGTTTTAAATAAATAAAATCAACTTCAGAAATCTAATGTTTTAGTGTTCCCAAATACAAATTATTCGAATTAATAACTGGGAGCATGAAGGAGCTGGAAGAAGCTCCTGTCTGGATCATGTGTTTCTTTCCTCTCCTGATTGTATGTTAGCACTGCAGTTCTGTCCTTCATTTTCTTTAAGAGATAAGTCTAGAGCTAAATCAGTATTAACTGAAAATAAAATTTCCTTTGAAACAGGCTTCGTAAGGCTTTAAGCCTTACCTCCTCTACCAAGTTTCTAAGTTACTGAAAGAAACAAAAGAGAACTCCTTAACAACAAAAGCTGTGCAGTTAGCAGGCTCAGAAAAAGCAAACAACTTGAAATACCAAACCAATAAGCCCCCAAACTTAAGCACTAACAGAGACTGGAGGGAAAAAAAAAACAACCGAACCCCACACAACATGATTTAAGCTATTTCCCAGATGCTAAGAGCTTACTTCAATCTGCCTACTTGGCTCATCCACTAAGGTTATTACATCGTTTTACAAACACCCAAAAGAAAACAACTCAGAGAAGTTAATATGGCTTTCCCCAGGAGTTCAGACCACACTGTTTGTCCACCTGCTTGTGAAACTGGGCAAGTTTTATTTCTCTTTGTTAGCTCTTGTTAAAAAACAAAAACAAAGCAACAATAACAATAAATCATCAGAAAAAAAAGGAAGTTCCAAATACTACTGAGATTGTGAGGAAGTTCTAGAACCTGAAAATATCTGCTAATACAGAAACAAAATCATGATCAGACATAATCAAACTAAATTATTTTGACAAGTCAAGATACTGTTTCTACCCTTAACTATCCTGCATACTATTCAAAGACTTCAGTCTTTACTTTCTGTAAGTCTTTTTAGGACCTCCTGAGGCTTAGGCATTTTGTATGTTTTTCCTCCTCTCACTTCCTAGTAAGATATGCCCTGCCAATTTTTCCCCATTAAGCAGCATTACTGCCCTCTATGAACTATTTATTTTCATAAAGCTTGCAACCACATTTTCTTGCACGATTCTGTTTCCTTCAGATCCTTCTCTGTCACAATTGTCCATGCCAGACAACAGAGAAAAGACAGCAGACTGGAGATGGTTGTGAATACACAAGGCCCATGTGCACAAGCTCACATGAGCCTTGCTTCCATTGGGAGCTACATGAGTAAAGTGTCCATAACCTCTACAACGTGAAGCAGCTGCACGATTAAGCAGACTGTAGTAAATTCCATGTTAGTACAAGAGGTCTCCTTCTAAACAAGAGATAGAGAACTTGGTTACAAGTTAGTACAACTTACCTGGAAGGCTTGCACAATTTTATGACATACTAAAAGAAAATAACAAATTTAAGTGGATGACCTCACTGGGTTAAATTAATGTAATGACAACAAGTGAGTGCACCTACAGCTGCGGATGAGAAAACAGAATATTGTAATTGGTAACTTACTTAGACACAAAAAATTGTAAGCCAGCTTTTAGGGTAACATCAAGGCTTCCCAAATGCTCTTGCTCTGAATGTTTTTACCAGATTGTCAAACTGCATGAGTCTTAAGACAAAATCTCAAACTAAAAAGAGATGCTTGAAAGAAATCAGGAATTCATTCAGAAAGAAATAAAAAGTGATGCCTGAAAAAATAAGAAATTGATTTGGGATATACATGTGGTTTTTCTATGCTTCTGTTTCCAGACTGGAAGTCCTACCTTAGGCTTGTCCTTCTAGTGACTACTTCTAAAATACCCTTCCAATGTCACAGGAGGAACAACAGGTACAAACTAGAACACAGGAGGTTCCACCTCAACACAAAGAGACACTTCTTCTCCATGAGGGCGATAGAGCCCTGGAGCAGGCTGCCCAGAGAGGCTGTGGAGTCTCCTTCTCTGGAGACTTTCGAATCCCACCTGGATGCATTCCTGTGCAGCCTGCCCTGGGTGATCCTGCTTTGGCAGGAGGGTTGGACTGGACAATCTCTGGAGGTCCCTTCCAACCCCAAACATTCTGTCATTTTGGGGTCTAATGCACAAACTACAGCCTCTCCAGCTCTGTAAACCTAACAGAGAGTCTCTCTCTTCTCCAAAATCTTTATGAGGATTTTATCTTCAAAAATCTACCCTGAAGAGAGACTCTGAACAAAAGCAAGCTCAGGGAAGCATATGTGGTTCTTTTTTTCACTACAGATCTACTCTTTACTAATTCCAAAGAAGTATTCTGAGTAAGATGGAAAGTATTTCTTGATTATCTTCCCCTTGATTATTTCCTCTAGTGCTTAGTCTCTAGTCTTCAGAGGGGATTTTCTGGGGCACTTATTTTGCTTTATGTTGCTGTTTGGTTTGGATTGGGAATGGGTGAGGATTGTTTGAAGTCTTACCTGGGTAAAAACAGTGACCATAAGGAATATCTAAACCTCCAGAAACCTAAGGGTCAGAGGCTTGATAACCACCAGCTTACTCAGAATGCTGAAAATGCATTCTACAACGACTGTTACTGTCAGCAAAGAATTCAATTACTTGTGTTTCATTTGTGTGGGAGTACTCACTGACATAATGCCTGTAGATGCCATGTTTTTCTATCACTGCCTGTGAATGGGTGAATTTCAACCACCTCTGATGCAGCAGCCCACATTTATCTTCATTCACCATTCAAACAGTTGTCAATATGGTGCTGACTCTTTGCAACTGTTCGACAAAGATTTACTTCATACAGTAAGGGTTCTGTTCAAATAATTAGTGTACAAAAGCCACAACAGTGGCTATAAATACAATAAATTAGAATAGCCTGAAGAGCAGCTTTATCTTGTGTCCTTACTGTAGTTCCTACTGCATGTAATAAAGATGTAAGACTAACCCTGCATTTAAGAAATGCAAAACCAACAAACTGATGTAAAATTCTCATCTTTAACAGGTACTAAACAAGAAGCTTTACAGGAATGAGGTAAGGGAACAGGTTATTATAGTCTTAAAGTAGCAATTCTCTACCTACATCATGATGGCTGAAGATTTGGGGCTCTTCAGCCTGGAGAAGAGAAGGCTTCCAGGAGACCTTTGAGTAGCCTTCCAGTATCTGAAGGGGGCCTACAGGAAGGCTGGGGAGAGACTACTGACAAGATCTTGTAATGGCAGGACAAGGGGCAATGGGTTTGAACTGGCAGAGGGGAGATTGAAAGTGGATGTTAGGAGGAAGTTGTTTGCAGTGAGGGTGGTGAGACACTGGCACAGGTTGCCCAGGGAGGTTGTGGCTGCTCCCTCCCTGGAGGGGTTGAAGGCCAGGGTGGAGGAGGCCTTGAGTGACCTGTGCTAGTGGGAGGTGCCCCTGCCTCTGGCAGGGGGTTGGAACTAGATGATCTTTGAGGTCACTTCCAATCCTATCATTCTATTATAGGATTCTATGGTCATTCTTTAGCTCATACAAAGTCCTTTGTGGTCTATGACCTTGAAAAATACAACAAGTATGAAATGTCATGGTATCTGCAGAGTGAGAAAGTATGATGTGACCACAGGCTGGAGGTAACAGGAAGTAACTTTAGCTACAAAATTGGTTCTCATCCCACTTTCAAACCAAGCCAGAAGTACTTCTCTACAGAGTACCCCAAATAAACACCTTTACATTGGTACATCAGCTTTAACACTTCTCTACTTTCATACACAGTGTTCTGAGTTTCAGCATCTCCTGGCGGGTATCAGCTATGCAATATTCAAGCAGCCTTTTGATAGGAGTCTCTAGCAATTGAGATGAGGTCACAAGAGCAGCATCAAAAATAAACAAACTTTAAAAAAAAAAAGAATCACAAATCAAGGCAGAATGGATCTCAAAAACCCAAACAAAACAGAAGAAAAAACAAACCAGGTTCCAAGCTCTCAGACACTGTCTGGACATCAGCAACACAGGCTTGTCACTATCAACAGAAAAACCTTCTCTCTTGCCAGCATTATGGTTCTTTCCTCGTCAGCTTCAGTGAGGGATGTATTTCTTATAGGATTAAAACCATTGGATCTGTTTCTTATTCTGCATTCATTAAGCCTTTTGCCTGTTGCCTAGAAAGAGCCTTTGTATATTGAGACTGAGTCATCAGCTCACTATTGTTTGATGCATTTAAGTGCTGCTTTTTTGAGGTTTGCAGTGGAAATTTCAGCTTATTAGAACCGAGGTTGGTTAGCTCAACCTCGGTTGAGCTAGCATTCAGGAGCATTCCTGACTTCTTGGATCACAACAGAACTGCCAGCCTAACAGTGAAATACTTATCTGTCCTACAAAAGACTAGACTCTAATGAATTCAAGATGTTCCAACCAAAATGTAATTATGAATTGACCCAGTGATTAAGAATTGAGCTTGTTTCTTGGTCTACAGAGCATTCCTTCACCAGCTCTCCTACCTAGCAGCATCACTACTGCTCCTCTGTGGGCATCTTCTAGGTATCCAAGTGTATATATCCTGTTCTTCAAACCACAGCTGGTTAACCATTCATGCTTATTATTATTCTCACTGTGATTGTGTCATTTCCCATCCCTGTAGGGGACATTTGGGACTGGGAAACCATCTCCAGTAACATAAGTTGCCAAATGAGTTTAATATGAATGTTGTTGATTTGGTCATAGGAGCTCTGAACTGTGTACGGCAATATGGATTCTGCAGATCCCAATCTGCAAACCAGTCATGAGAATCTAATGGGAGAATTATGGAGGTCACTATCTGGAACACCCAAAGCATAAAGTTAAGGCAGTGGGCTTCCTGTCACCATGGGGACAGCTGTGGTATCACTAACAATCAACCATCATTCCAAAGAACTCTGCCCTGCTAGAACAAGCATTGTTCCAGTACTGCAATGCTAGAACAAGACAGCTGCAACAGCATCATGTGAGTTCTGTTGGGTTTAAGTGTTGTCATCCAAGCCCAAAGGTGTACTTTCTCAACACTCAAATTATCTCAAGTATCTTTGAAGTAGCTGAACATGAAACAAAAACATTTCATGATCTTCAAACCAATGCAAGTTTAGACTCAAAGAGCTATCCCCAAGCTGTTTTGTACTCTGGACAATCCAGTAACCACTGTTCTAAAATGTGTCCCATGCTGCTTCCAGCTTGAGTCATTACAGGAGTATCTGAAGTTTGAATCTTACTGCACATCAAATGTTCCTCCCTTGACCACTGCCACAATTTTTTTCAAGATGTTGTTCCCAAGACAGCGAGCATAAAACAAACCTATATGATACAGCAACACCTGACACATTTTAAGTCATTTTCTTTGAGATGGTTTGGCTTAAACTTCATGTACTGCAGTAGAAAGAGTTTGAAGACAGAGTCTCTTTAAAAGCAGGACTCTGTGGGAAGACAAAGGCTTGTATGGTATTTCTCTTTGGAGTAAGTAATTAAAAAAAGCAGTAAACTGGGGGTAAACAGAAAAACCACACTTGAAAGCCTTTCTAAGCATGTTGGAAGAGCAAAACAAAGAAATACTTTATTTTACAACTTAATACTGTCAAAAGAATATAGTTCTTTTTGTGTCCAAGATCTTATTCTCTTCCCCATTCCCTCTTTAACTTAAGTTTTATTAAACACACAGTGACTTCTATTCTCTGCAACTTACTCCTACTGCTGCACCAGCTCCACTGCTGCAAGGAGACAAGCATTCATGCAGCCAAGTAGTAACCCACTTAAGGAAACGAGTCCTAAAAACGACCAAGACAAAGCATTTTCTGAGCCAGCTCTCCTCCCCCAGCCTGTCTGCTATGCAGCTCCACAAGCCCTCCCATCCGAACAGGGAAAGCACGTCGTCAATCCAGCAGCCAGGGAGAGAAACTACTTCCATCAGCAAGGCTGCTGAAAACGCCTGATATGGCTCACACCCTTGGCTGCTGTGAATTCTCTTCTAAAGGATACCTCACTCCTCTCCACACTGCACACTGCTTGCAAGGGCCTCTATTCACGTCCAAATAGATCAAATCGCAGGCTAAGAAGTCCTCTCTCTTGCAGGTGTACTGCCTTTGGTGCATTTCAATCCCCTGTCAGTCAAATCAGCTTGATGAAACACTGGAAAATTAATTCGACATCAACAAAAGGTAACTGCCTCAAGAGCAACAGTGAGAACACTTGGCCAGAGAAGAAGCTGAGGTGCTGTTTATATAAGGACCACAGCTAGGCTGGATTACACAAACTGAAGCTTCAAAACGGTTGTGAACTGTTGATTCCAACTCTGAAGGAGATGCCTAGTTGAAACTATACATTCCACATTCCTAATTAAAGGCTGGACAAAATTAATTTTAATTAAACTTGAAATAATTAAAACTTCTTGCAAGTTTCCCTACCTCTCTGGAGTTCTGTTTGATTGTTTGGCTAACATTCTATAGTTTATTTCACATTCTGTGAACAGAACATAAATAATACATGAAAAAAACAGTAATTATTACTCAAGAAAAAAAATTAATTGAGCTTGAAAACTGTAACTGGATTCATCTATGGACAGGTTGAGCCACATACTCATTACGCATAAAGGAAGGTAGCTCCCACACAGCCAAGATGAAACGACTCAAAGAAAGTAATAATGAAATTTAGTAAAGACATTTAAATTACCACTATTTGCTAACAGAGACTAAGCAAATACCAAAACCCATACAGAAACTGAAAAACAAAGGTTGAGGTGGGTCTTCTTTCCTTTACACTCTTCTGTGCTGCAAGTTAGTGAAGTTAGTGCTGTAACTCTCTACAGTATTTGCCTCGTGTAGCACATGTTGGCTTGTGTTCAACTTCACACCCAAACTACCCCCCCCATTTTCTTCCTAGGCACTGCCACTTAATCGAGTGCTCCACATCCTGCACTTGTGCATTCAATTATTCTCACTGAGCTGCAGGGCTTCACATTTTTTGTTTGTGAACTTCCCTTTGTTTTCAGATTACAGTGTCTCCATTTTGTTCAAATAACTTTAAATTGCAGCTTCCATTTCTCACACTGACATGTCATCAAGATTGTAACTGCTGCTATCTGCCTGCAAGGCCTCAGAGATCCTAGCCACTGGTCTTTAACTATCTGCAAATTTACAGTTGAAGTCTTCCCTTCCTTTCTGGAAACTGAAAGCTCCTCCTGCTGGCCTTCTGCTGAACTCAAGACAAACCAAAATAAATAACTTGCCAAACCAAGGAAATCCACAAATGCAACAATAACTTCACTGGTATTTTAGTATATTTCAGTATTTAGTGTTGAAACAAAGCTATGAAAAAAACTCACTCTTCAGGAAGCACAGAAGAGAGCTCCAGATTTGCCTATCCACACTATCTCAAATAGAGAGCGATAAACTGATCATCTTCTTTCCCCTCTACTCTGTCCCCATGAGACCACACCTGGAACACTGTGTCCAGTTTTGGGTTGCCCACTTCAAGTGAGACAGGCATGTGCTGGAGAGCCCAACAGAGAGCTACAAGGATGACTGGGGGACTTGAACATCTCTTCTATGAGGAAAGACTCTGAGACTTGGGCTGTTTAGTCTTGAAAGGAGAATGCTGGGGGGGAGAAGGATTTTATCAACATCTATAAATATCTGAGGGATGAGTGTGAAGATGAAGGTGCCAGGCCCTTTTTGGTGGTGCCCAGCAATAGGAAAAGGAACAGTGGGTACAAGCCAGGACACAGGAGGCTCCACTTCCACAAGAGGAGACACTTCTTTATGGTGAGGGTGATGGAGCACTGGAACAGGCTGCCCAGAGAGCTCGTGGAATCTCCTTGTTTGGAAACTTTCAAAGTCCACCTGTATGTGTTCCCATGCAGCCTGCCCTACACGATCCTGCTTCGGCAGGGGAGTTGGACTCCATCTCTAGTGGTTCCTTACAACCTCTAACACTCTGTGATCCTTTCTGTGACAATCTGCTGCTTTGACATAAACACACATATTATTATTTTCCTACTTCAGTTGAGGAACAAAACATGCTAAAAGATCAATTATAAAGGTAAGAAATCCAAAGATGACTTAGTCACAAACATTACTGATTACTTCTCTCAAATAAAATTGCATTTAGAAACCACAAGAATTTCAGTCCAATGTTTTTATTAGTTCTGATCAAGTGGAGTTTGCATAGGGAAACAGAAGATGGCTTCACTGCCAGAAAAGAAACCAATGCATTTTGAGGGTAGTTATTCAGTTTTGGTGGATTAAAAAAAACCAAAAAACACACCAACCAAACACCAAAACACACAAAACAAAAACACACCAAAACCAAACCTCAACATGCTAACATCCAAGGGCAGACTTGCAATGTTCTGCTTGAAAAGTAGCATTTCTGCTTCCCACATCTCTTTAGCAGAAGTTTAAGTAATCTGCAAATCTGCTCTGAAGTCAGACAAAGAAGAGTTCGAGCCACCAGCCTGCACAAAGTTAATCTTGTAATTACTTCAAGCGACTATTGAGTACAAGAGGGATATAAGAGGTGTTAATTAAAACTCATGTAAACCCAGTAAGGCCACCGAATCACAGACTGTTATCTATCAATAGTGATACTCTCAGAATGGGGAATTAATTCACTGCTTGAAGGTCACCTGAGAGACTGAAGGCAAACATTAGCACTGCTCCAATTTTCTGAGACTGCCAAATACTTCACTTTGAGGTGAATAAATATCAGTAGGATAATGCCATCACTCAACTCTTCAGTTGTATCTAATTTATCTTTGTATCTAATTTACCCTCTCCTTTAAAAAAAAATAAATCCCAATTCGCTGCCCTTATTTTTTAATCCATTATCACTTACAGCCTTGAGAAAAGCATCATTTTGGGGCAAAAATAATAGCAATAATAATAAACCCCCAAATAAACAATCCACGCCCTCCTCCCTCCCTAAAAAAAACCCAAACAAAAATCAGACAAACAAAACACACAAAACGACCCAAAAGGCAAACACACATACACACACACAAAAACAAACCACATCAAAAACAAAAACCTAAGGCTTTATAGCATGGGCAGAGAGGTCAGACCCAACAATATCAAACAGATCAGATCATAGTACCAGGAGACCAAGCACACAATTTTCACTACAGTAAGCTACTCTCACTCTAATAAGATGCAAAATAAAAGCTTAAATAATTCACATCTTCTGGATCCTCCTTGGTGGTGCAAAGTTTGCCATGGTCTTTGGAAGGCAAGTTACCACTGACTACACTGTCAATGAAGTTTCCATAACACCATTTGAACCCAGCCTTGAAAGATGACTCATCTCTCTCTCCAGGTCATTCCCAGTGTTCTGCAACCAACTTTCACTACAGCTCTGTACCATTTGCAGATGACTCAACACATTCTTCATCTCATCTTTTTTGATTTATCAGTAGCTAGAAGTGGCAATTGCATTTTCCACTTCAATGAGCTAAATGGACTAAAAAATGTTCCTATCTGCTTTCTTAGTTAGGAACTGCCAGACTGTTCATTAAACCACTGTAAATTGCTGAAAATTGCAGAAAGGCAAAAGCATTATTTAGATGGTCAAAATCTTAGAGATGAGTTAATGGAACTTTGCTGATAGCAAATGTATGCTTGTTTACTAAACATCCATTCTCTTTCCTCACTCATTATCAAGTCTATCAAACTACATCTCCTATTCCCTACAGATTCCTTCCCTTCTGGTTGTATGAGGCAGAAACTTTCTAGGGTGGCATTTCATAGCAAGTTTTATCTTTAGAGAGAGCTGATCACAGAGCTTCCAGATCATTGAATCTTCTCTTCCACTATGGTCAGGAAAGTGCACTGCAAACAAGAACTGAGTTTTCAGACAAAAGGAAAGACCCAAGACTAATTACATGAATTGTTCCTTCATTATCCACATCAGCCACCTGCACTGGAAATAATGCTCCCCTTCAAATTTCCTCCAGTATTCCCCACTTGTCACTCCAATTTATCTAGCTCAGCAGTTCTCATAAGCTGCCAGTCATTATCATTGCTCAATTCAATAGCCACGTCAGCAGGGAAGGATTCACTACTTTGGGACACTGAAGACCTCCAAGACCTTTAGTAGGAGGCAAGAAGAGAGAAATAAAATTGTCCAAGCACTCTTCATATCCATTCCTCAGCAAAGGAAAGGGGAACTAATAAATTACTACAAACACAGGGATGAAGTTACTTTTAATAAGAATGTTGTGTGTATAAAGAGATACCAGTAAGTGGACACAAAGATGGAGCAGATATATTTTAATTATTATGCAAGCTATTTTAAAAATTCTTAGTATTTGCAATACTCTTAGTGTTGCTTTGCATGACTTGTGACCAGGAGTACTATATAGCTGTGATTTGTCCTGCAGTTCTGACAGCCAAGGAGTTCTGTCACCTTACAACAGTAGCAGCAGGAATGCCATGTGTTATGAAAAATGCACCTTGAAAAGCAAATTTCAAGTCTTACTGCCCAAATCTGTCAACTTAAAAATCCAGGAAGAAACTTCTACACTGCCATGCAGAGACAAACAAGTATCTAGTTCTCTTTACCCAAAAGGTTACCTGTCTAGATTTCCCAGTAATCAATTACCACTAACAACTGCCCTAAGATAAGGAATATAAAGGCAAGTAAACTGCATTTGTCCAATGCCAGTTTGACCTTCGATAACAAATATGCTTCCAAAAAAGAAAAGTCACACACACAAATAAGTTAAGCCTTATTATTTTCAGACCTCAAACTCAGAAGTGCTAAGTGCCAACACTGGCAAACAGACAGCACTCTAAGGTGAAAAAAAAAAATTAAAAAAAAAAAACAAAAAACCCAACAACACAGTGCCCTGACGAGGTACTCCCGCGCCTGCACCTTGAGTGTAACCAAACAGGAAAAAAATCTACAACCACCCCATCACACGAAGTATGATGACCAAGCATGACGGGGAGGTAAAGGAAGAAGCGCAGACGAAGGGCGGATCTCAGCACCGCAGACCCACACCGCCACCGCACGACGGCAGCGCGGACCTGTCCCGGCTACACACCGGAAAGAAATTGATTTAGTTAAAAAAAAAAAAAATCGTCAATGCGAATACGATTGTCCTTGATCATAAAGCTACATTGCCACCGTGTTATTGGCTGACCAAGGCCTGAAAGCTGTAGAACTATTACGAGAGGTGTGTGCAAGAGCAATCACTGCTTCCCCGTAGCAATGCCTAAGATGCACCAAAAAAACCAAACCAACCAAACGTGAGTCATCACCGGGCTGAGGTAGAGATACTGCCTAACTTCCCACCTACAGCCAAGGCACCCAAAGACGGCATAAACAACTTTAAACTTACAAGGGGAGCCCCAAGAAGCAAATTATTCAGTAAGTCACATAAAACAGAAAAGGAGCGCTACAGACCTTGGCGAAGCCACGCTCCTTAAGGCCTACACACCATAATAGTGATATCATGAAGCATTACCCC
>VWYK01000191.1:42974-60892 GCA_013399775.1 Semnornis frantzii | reverse complement strand
TCCCCCCTTCTCCCCTGTGCTTTTGCCTCCACCCTTCTGCCATGGTTTTGTGCTTTAGGAAGGTTCTTCTGCCATGATCCTCCACTCTGGAACCCTTTGCCTCTGTGACTTCTTCAGTGACTCCGTCCCTGTCTCCCCTGCAGAATGGCACCAGCTTCCATGTGTTCGACCAAGGACGCTTTGCCAAGGAGGTGCTGCCCAAGTACTTCAAGCACAACAACATGGCCAGCTTCGTCCGGCAGCTCAACATGTGTAAGCTCAGCCTCTGCACCCCGCAGACACGAGGGAGCCTCAGAACTGAGGAAGCAGGACACACACACAGAGCAGGAGACAGGAAAGAGAGCTGTGGACACAGCAGCTGAGCTCTCACATACACACATCACTGTGGCACAGTCCATTTGGCTGGACAGGACCTGCCTCTGTGATGCTAGGGGGGCAGTTTCCTTGTATGGATCTTACAGCTCAGCATGAAGCTCCTACTAGGTTAAATCAGATGTGACCTAAGAGACTTCAGCTGCCAGCTTTTGAGCTTCTCTTCTGAGGGCAGCAGGCCCAGAGCTTAGCCATTTTCCCAGCCTTGTTGCTGGGCTAATGATGGACTGTTCTCCCTGCAAGCCTTGCCTGGCTGATTGCACATTTTCATCCCTTGACAGAGATTTTGGGCCACATCTAGACCATGACCGTGCTAAAAATGATTCTTTTTTGATACTTTTGGGAAGTTTTTCAGTGGCTAATTCACAAAGCTCCTCAGTGAAGTTTTAACTTTGCTGTACAGCAACCCTACTGGCATTTTTAGGCCAATCCGTAGATCTGCTTTAGTAACCTTTCTAGGCTGTTAGAGAAGTACCCAAAGCAGATTCCCGGAAGTTCAGTGGACCCTTTTGTTTAGAAGTGACACCTGATGCTGGTCTATGCCTTTGAATAACCTTCCTCTGCACCCCTGTGGCCTGCAGAGCGAAGCAGGGATTTTGGAAGGGCAGGTGTTCCAGCTTCTGGCAGGCAGACTGGCATGGCCAAGGCATTGCTGGTGAGGCTTTCACAGCGTGGGCAAGTGGCAGAGGGGGCCAGTGGGATGCACAGGGCTCTCCTTCATGCTGGGTTCTTTGTAGATATGGTCCCAAAGCATGCTTAGCTGCATGGGACGGGACATGGCCATGCCTTGAGCACTAGAGCAGCTCTAAGGGCAGGGTGAGCCAACAGAAATGTCCTCAAAAGTGATGGGGTGGAGGCAAGGAGCAGGGCCGGGGGCTGTCAGCCCTTCACCCACATCTTCTCCACGCAGATGGCTTTAGGAAGGTGGTGAACATCGAGCAAGGGGGTCTGGTGAAGCCTGAGAGGGATGACACTGAGTTCCAGCACCTCTGCTTCCTGCAGGGCCATGAGCACCTCCTGGAGCACATCAAGAGGAAGGTGAGAGGGAGATCTTTGCTATGTTTTATCCCTTTGGCTGTTGCAGTCGTACCCCAAGGACAGTTCAGAGCCTGGTGCACATTGTCTGTCCTAGCAGACAATCAGAGCACATCAGAGCCCAGCTGGTGGAAGTACTGCATCTGAGCCACAGCAATGGCTCTGTTCATGACCCTTCTTGTGCTGGTAAAATCTGCTTCTGATTTTTCTTCCTCAGGTGTCAGTAGTGAAAAGTGAGGAGACCAAGATGCGCCAGGAGGACCTCAGCAGGCTGCTGTACGAGGTACAGATCCTGAGAAGTCAACAGGAGAACATGGAGTGTCAAGTGCAGGACATGAAGCAGTGAGTTGAATCCTCCTTCTGCTTCTTACAAGCCTTTGCTTCTCCAGAGTTCTTGCTCCTGGGCAATGCTGGCAAGAAGGAGGCTTGCACAGCTCCCTCCCAGCTCTCTCTGTCCACTGCCAAGGCTTAAGACTGTCCTAAAGTCTATGAGAACACAAGAAGTGCTGTACTGTTTAAGCCCAGGGACCCATCTCTCTGAATGCTCTGTCTTCTGATGAGGCCAAAATGATTGTGTAAGAGCAAATCAAGCAGTTGTGATGCTTCTTGTGTGTGGCTGCCTGACCTACAGCTGTCTGAGACTGGGATTTTCTGAGTCATGGTCAGTAGGAAATCAGCAAATGGCTGCAGTCTGGTTAATCAGTGGAGGTGGAGAGAGTTTTATTTGCCTCCAGGTTTTTAATCCTTACAGAGATCTTTGTTTAGAAAGTACCTGATCAAAAAGCCCCCAAACTCTTCTTTCTTAATGAAAGCTGATATTCATAGCTCACCAGATGAAACTGGCATCCTGGGCCTTGAGAGACAACCATATGCTGTGAAACCCCCTCCCACCCAGCTCTTCACCTGCATAGGATACACATTTGTATCCTACCTCTGTTTTTAATCGTGCCCACACTCAGCACACGCATGAAATCACATCATAAAGCCCAGGTACAGTGACAAGGAAAGAGTTTCTAGGCTTGCATTTTATTTAATTTTGAGGGAATTACAGTATGGATGATTCGGCCTCGCTTTTAGGTTATTCTCCCTCTCAATTTGCTTGCTTCCTGCCTCCACCTGGCCAAAGGCAAAATGGCATTCAGCTGATGAAAAGAATTCAATTCTTATAAACTAAGACAGGCTGAAAGCATGTAAGGAAGCTGGCTGGTGAAGAACCATGAGGACATAACTCCAGGACAAGCTGTCAGACTAAGGAAAGCTGCTTTGCTAAAGGTCCTGTCAGTGCCAGGGCAGAAAGTTTACTGCAGAGACTCTTGCTGTACAAGCTGCCATGCTAGTGCTGCTAATGTGCTCTTTTCAACCCCTGGAACTTATCTCCCCAGTTCTAGCCTCAATCCAGGCTAGAAAGACTGAGAAGCACAAGGGTTTACAAACCTGCGTGGCAGGTTTTGCTGGCCTGTCAATTGTGGTAGATCTCTAAACTCTTGAGGCACGGTGGCTGGCAAAGCCGTTTGTGGCATGGACTTGGCTGGTGCCCAGCTTGGAGACAGCACAGTAAATAAACTGCATCTCCCCATCCCACTTCCTGGGGCTGGCAGCTCAGAGAAGCCTCTGAACAACTCCCTTGTGCACTGCATTTGCAGACAGAAGTTAAAGATACTCTCTGCACTTGCAAGCTGGCCACGGGTCTGTGCTGGGTGAAAGCAGTGACTCGCACTAAGAAAATCACTGCGGTCTTTGTGGTTCAAGGCTGTCAGGCGCAGCAGCAGCCCTTTGCCTGCTCCACTCACTCCCAAACATGCCTACCACGAGGTGTGTGAGGTTTCCAGCAGGCAGAATACATCCAGAGGATGGATCTTCTTGGTCTTTGTGCGTGCTGGGGGGATGGGACAGGGCAGTTTGGAGAGGCTGGGCTTTCTTGGCTCCTACAGCAGAAACAGTCTTGGTGATTCAAATCACTCAAAAGTCACAAATTGCTGAAATGCTAAGTCTGGCCCAAATGTTTCACAAAAACTAAAAACTAGTGACCTCTTGTTACCCTCCACCTGCAAATGCTGGCTTCTCTCAATATGGTTTTCCTCTATGCTTTGGTCTGTTTTGAGGTCAAGAAAAAAAGCAAGGAAAACAATTGTGACCCATTTGGGACACTTGAGAAGAGTTAAGCATTGCAAGAGCCCCAGAGCGGGACAGACTTTGCAGACTTGTGCCTGCTGTGCCTCCTGGCAGCAGCATGGGCTGTTGGGGTCTTTATGTGCTCAAGGGAAGTTTCTGTTTCCCTTGCAGGCAAAATGAAGTGCTCTGGAGGGAAGTTGTTTCTCTCCGGCAGAACCACTCACAGCAACAGAAAGTGATCAACAAGGTAGTGTGGTCATGGCAACTCCAAGCTCGCTTATGCTTGATGGTGTGTGTCCTCCTCTAGCTGCTTTTCTTCTGCCATCATCTTCTCCATTCCCTATCATGACGTATTTATTGTAATTCTCTTTCAAACTGTGATGCTCTTGCGTGTCCTATGGGAAGTGGTTGGATATTAGGGAGACTTTCTTCTCCAAAAGTGTTGTCAAACCCTGGAACTTGCTGCCCAGGAAAGGGGTAGAGTCACAATGCCTGGAGGGGCTTAAAAGCCACCTAGGTGTGTTGAGGGACATGTTGTAGTGGTGGACTTGGCAGTGCAGGAGGGTGTTTTCCTTTCCTGTCAGTCATTGCTGTGATGTCAGAAACCACTTTTCTAAATCCTGCACAAGAAAGCAGAACTCTCACCCACTGCCTTGTCGTGGCTCCTGGTTTTACCAATGCCTTGGGCGTCTCCCAAATTGTTTCTCTTCCCTTGGTGCAAGAGAGGAGCAGTGAAGCTGCAAGGCAGCAGAACTGGTTGGCCATTCCCCCAGCTGAGACCTCCAACAACCAGCACATGATCTCCAGTGTCACTGGTACAGCTGGGCAATCTTAGGCCAAAGNCCCCCCCCCCTTAAAATCTGGTGCAGCAGCACTAGCAAAAGCCTCTCAAGTGATTCCCTGGTGGTGCTGACGTGTCTGAGCACGTCACATTTCCCACGTTCTGACCCTCACATGGCATTGGTGAGTCATAGGACTGGATGGAAATGCATGAGGCTATCAAACCTTCCTCCAGCTCTGGGGCTGCACCAGCCACACCGCTCATTGTAGAGGCATTTGGGCAGCTCCGTTTTGTGTTGAGCAATGAGTAAGAGACAGCTGTGACAGATAATAATAATAATGCTTTCTTTGTTTGGAGGTCAAAGCAGAGCATTAGGCTCAAGCTGACCTGGGAATATGTTGCTAAGTGATTCCTCTCCAAAGCCATTCTGCTTCCTCCTAGCGTCCTGTTATATCACCACTGAACAACAACAGGGCTGAAAAACTCAACTGGAAGAGCTAAGGCTCCCATCCAGTGATGTGAGTCTCTTGCCTCTTTCACCTGCAAAGCCTTCATCAAACTTCACAGAGCCTCTTGCGAAGGTCTCCGAAGACTTTAACAGAGGCCCAGTCTAACTGCAGTCCTAGGAGTGTTTGCATGTGAACTCCACAGGCAGATTCCCAAGTCTAATGGGGTTTGGCTTGCAGAGCACTGGGGAGAGAAAGCGTTGGGCAATGCAGCTAGCAGCCTTCAGACAAAGCAGGCACCTGGCTGCAGGTCATTTAAGTTCTTGGAAAGCTTTAGTGCCGTTTCAGGCCCTGATGCCTCATGGACTTTGGCTTCCCCAGTTCCTGGCTGCTCCCAGCTTTGGGGCGGTGTTGAGAGGGAGGAATGCATGAGGTGAGAAGGGCTGGGAGAGCAGGGAGTGCTGAATCACTCTGCTGATGAACACTGGATTCTGATCTCTCCTGACAGCTGATTCAGTTTCTGTTTGGCCAGCTCCAATCCGGCCCTAGCAGCGCTGGGATAAAGAGGAAGCTGTAAGTACCCTTGTGTGGTGTGCACACGCTCACGGGCACATAATGCCACCCCCTCACTAAAAGCACAAGCTCAGCTCGCCCAGGCGGGCGGTCACCGGACCAGGGCACCATGGTGACAGGTGATGAATGGGCCGAACTGCTGAGTCAGACCTGCTGACATGGCCCATTCAGTGCTCTTTACAGAAGCACCGTGTCAGCTCTTGACCTTTATTTGGGCAACACACAGCCTGATGGGAGGTGGGAAGGCTGACCAGAGAAAGGCGAAAGGGCAGGACCCACTGCTGGTCCTAGAGGTTCCACTTTTGCTGCTTGTCATCAGTGGGAGCAGGGCCCAGGCAGCCCATGGACACCTGTAAGTCTGACCAAACCATCCCTGACTGGCAGGGGAGTGTCTGGCATATGTTTGGTGGCAGGTGAGCTACAGGCTCTACAGAGAGGAAGGTAGAGAAAGATTTTAGCTAAGGGGTGTCTTCAGAGTCATAAATAAGCTCATCAAGGCAAGTGAATAGACAAGCTTGAATTTGGAAGCTTAGTGCCTGCCAGGAAAGCAGCTGTGCCTTTCTTGCTCTGTGGTGCTGGTGATCTAAAGAGGGCAGAGGAGCTGCTAAGAGGAGTCTGCCTTTGTGGCGCAGGCCGAGGGCAGGGAACTGCCTCCAGCTCCCACCTTTGTAACCTTGTGGGCTTTAGCAACTCAGAAGCTTCTCTGTGTGTCAGAGAAAGGAGGCAGACTTCCTAGGAGGGCCTACTCATGGGAGTTGGTTTGCTTTAAGCCAGCAGCCTTGTTCTTGGCTCCTCTTCTGAGGATTGTGAGGGAAACACAGGAGTGAATGAAGGAGCCCACACTTCATACAAGTGAGCTGGGTACCCTTACCTCTGCCTAGCCTCTTGGAAGGCTCGCTGCAAGGAGAGGATGGCTCAAGGGGAGGACAGCAGCTGCTCTGAGTCACTGAGGTTCATGGGTGGGGAAATTCACATAGGACAAGTGGTGATGGCTTTTAACTGAAAGAGGGCAGATTTTGATTAGATATTAGGAAGGAATTTTTTTGCTGTGAGCATGGCAAGGCACTGGAACAGGCTTCCCAGAGACTCGGGTTGTGATGGAGACATGAAAGTACCCTACAGATAAGGAAAGCAGAGTGCCCAGGGAAGAACAGCCCTTGGCTGAAAGACTTCCAGGAACCAGTCACAGAATCATAGAATCATAGAATGGTAAGGTTGGAAGGGACCTCAAGGATCATCTAGTTCCAACCCCCTGCCATAGGCAGGGACACCTCCCACTAGTACAGGTCACTCAAGGCCTCATCCAACCTGGCCTTGAATACCTCCAGGGAGGGAGCAGCCACAACCTCCCTGGGCAACCTGTGCCAGTGCCTCACCACCCTCACTGCAAAGAACTTCCTCCTGACATCCAGTCTAAATCTCCTCTCTGCCAGTTCAAACCTATTGCTCTTTGTCCTGTCATTACCAGACCTTGTCAACAGTCCCTCCCCAGCCTTCCTGTAGGCCCCCTTCAGATATTGGAAGGCTACTCTAAGGTCTCCTGGAAGCCTTCTCTTCTCCAGGCTGAAGAGTCGCAACTCTCTCAGCCTGTCCTCATAGGAGAGCTGCTCCAGCCCTCTGATCATCTTCCCTGTTTCTCTTCACAGCCCTTTGATGCTTGACAATGGGATCTCAGCTCCACAAGTGTCCAAGTTCAGCCGGCATTTGCCTGCAGACCCCCTCCACGACCCCTATTTCATACAGTCGGTAGGTTGACACCAGCCTCTATTCCTGTGGGAATTCTCTGGCCAGGGTGGAAGAGTGACTGAAGCAATATTACAGATTTCAGAGTCAGCAGTTTGGCGGTGAAGAGGAGAAAAGTTTTGCAAAGCTGAGCAGCATGCTTGTGTGCAGTGGTTGCTAATGTGTTCAGGTGGGAGGGAAGGGTAGGTCCCACAGGCCAGACTCTCTGTGATGTGACCCCAGCCTGGCTCACCTCAAGGCCAGAGAGACACAGGTATGTTCTAGGTGTGGGTACTGTGATCTTTCTGACCAGAGCCAGACTGAGGCAGCCACTGAAGGATCCCCACCATCCCAACCCACCAAAGCAGACGACAGCCACGTGCCATGCAATTCAAATGCTTGAGCTGGCACAAAAGACCCATTCCCCCATGCAGGGGTGGGTGGGATGTTTCCCTCCAGAGGAATCTGAGCAGTCTAGGAAAAATGTCAAACCTGGTAAGACTTCTTAGTAGCTGATGCTTCAGTGACAATGGTTATTTTACACCTTTGCCTCTGTGGTTGGAGGAAAGACCAGAGGAAATTATAATGTTGCATAATAGGTAAAAGCTTTCTTGGTTTCCATGCAAGGAGGGCTCAAGGGCACAGTGAGCAAACCCTAACGTCTCAGTGCCTTGGGCACATTCTGGGCCCCAGAAGGCTAAATCTGTGTGATGTTTGCTTTCCTCTTAGCCTTCGACAGAGCATGCCTCTTGCCTAAACAACCCTGCAGCTGCTGGAGGTCCCATCATATCTGATGTTACTGAAGCATCGCCAGCCAACCTCATAAACATGCAGCCCCCTCCTGAAAGTGACAGGTAAAGCAGAGTGCTGGCTGTGGACACACAGTGCTTCGAGACAGATCGTCCTGGCTGTAATTCTGCCCAAGGTCCTGCCTGTTTCACAGACTCACAGAACCTTAGAGGTTGGAAGGGACCTCCAGAGATCATTGAGTCCAATCCCTCCTTCCAAAGCAGGACCACCCAGGGTAGTCTGCACAGGAATGCATCCAGGCAGGTTTTGAAAGCCTCCAGAGTAGGAGACTCCACAACCTCTCTGGACAGATCTCCCAGATCCCAGTAAAGGTGGTGGGCTGGAGTATTTGCTTCCAGTTTGCAGCGTGAGTCAGAATTTCAGAACGTGACCCTTTAATGTGTCTCAAGCCTAGCCCTCATCTCAGGAGCAACAACAGCATAACCAAACACCTCCTCTCTCCTCTTGGAGAAGTATTCCCTGTCTCTTTACATTTTACTATCAAGACAAGAGCTGCCTCAGGCTTTGTCAAATAATGAGACACTAAGGTGGTTTGAGAGAAAGGAAGTCTCCTTTTGGCTTTGACAAAGGCCTTTTGGTGTCTTAAGGGAGCCTGCAGGAAGGCTGCTGCAGGACTTTTTAGGGTGTTGGCTAGTTAGAGGTCCAGGGGGGATGGAGGAAAACTAGAAGTGCATAGATTCAGATTGGATGCTAGGAAGAAATTCTTCAGCATGGGGCTGGTGAAACACTGGCACAGGTTGCCCAGGGAGGTGGTGGAAGCCTCATCCCTGGAGGTTAAAACCAGGCTGGATGTGGCTCTGGGCAACCTGATCTAGTGTGAGGTGTCCTTGCCCATGGCAGGAGGGTTGGAACTGGATGATCTTTGAAGTCCCTTCCAACCCTGCCAATTCTGTGAAAGAGGAAGCAGAATCAGAGTGTTGATCTCTCTACTAATGAGAACAGAAAGGTTGCATCACAACAGCTTCCGATGGTGGACAGCTTTTCTCTGAAAAGGTCCCAGCAGCTCAAGAACTGAGTGCAGAGGTATTTTCGTGCTTATCTCTTCCTGCCACAGTCATGCAGTGCTTTTAGGGCTAGCAGCAGAAGAGCTGTGACTGTGTCAGTGGAAAGTAAGCAGAGAGATGAATCATGGAAACTGTTTCTCAGGCAAGGCAGTGAGGGTCTAGAACTTGTCTGCAAATCTGCCTCATGCTTGAAACCGTAGCCAGCAAATTAGCTTGCAGTGTGGAAAGGGCTGCATATTAAACAAAGCCAGGAAGCCATTTTTAAAGCAGAATAAAAATATAATCTTTAAATTAAGTTGCTTATTTCTGCTAATTCTTGGATGCCATCTGGTGGGCTCTGACCTCAACTGTGTCTGCATGATTGGAGTGAACTCCATGAGTTCAGGAGTGTGGGACCTGCTAAATCAGCAGGAGTGTAGGACTCATAAGATGAGATCATCATGTGAAAGGATCACTGTAACACTGGAACACATTGCCCAGGGTCATGGTGGAAGGCTCATTGCTGGACATATTCCAGGTCAAGCTTGGTGCAGCTCTGTACAACCTGATCTACTTGGGGATATTGCTGCTTACTGCAGTTGGTGGGTGGACTAGAGGACCTCTAGAGGTCCCTTCGAATGCAGTGCCCTCTTTACCGTCCCATACATGTGACACCCCCATGAGCTGTCTTGCAGCAAACCTGGTCTGTAAGTGCTGGAGGAGAATATTTCTTCAGCACAGCTTTCCACCCCCTGCGCCTGCTGGGCTCTGTGCCTTTGTGACTGGCTCCAGCTGTCTGTCTTCCCAGAGAGCTGGCAAATCTCCTGGGAGTGCTCCAGAGATTTTTTACATAGAAAACTGCCCTGTGTCCATCTAGGAATAATGTGGAGTGCCTCTCCCACTGCAGATCTCTGCTTCCAAACAAGTAAAACACCTGGCTGGGACTGTGGGATCTTGGCAGCTTCTGTTCCAAATCCTCGCCTGTGCCACCAGAATCTCTAGAGAGCTTGCTGGTCCAGGCCTATCTCCTCTATGGGAAGATCTTACTGATCCCATTCCTACCCCCATAGTGGAGACTTTTTCAGGGGAATCCTCCCCAGCCTACTGACCCTTTAATGTGTCTCAAGCCTAGCCCTCAGGAACGACCAACATGTAGAAGTTTATTTTCCGTACTCACAAAACAATCAAGCGTGGCAAATGATAGCTATGGCTAGGGAGTTGACTGAAGATATTTCAGCTGAACTTGTTTCTTGATGAAAAGAAAATAAGGTTGCTGCTTTCTTTTGCTTGTGTAGGACAAAGGCTCTGTCATCAGTATGATGGGAAGCAGAAGCAAGGCCTTGTGCTGTTGCCCTTCTCAGCAGGGCAATCTTTGTGGAGAAGGCGATCTTTGTGGAGAAGATGTGAGTGTGGTGCTAAATCTTGTCCTCTGCTACAGGGAGAAGTGCCTCATGCTGATCAAGGAAGAGCCAGTCAGCCCTGGACTGAAAGCCACCACAGAGCCTGAGGTACCCCTGCCAGGCTGCAGGGCCTGCTCTGAGCCCCCTGTGCTCCCTGTTGCCATGGTTCAGTCTGTTCTGGAAGGCAAAGGGAGCTGCCCTGCAGCCACACCAGGGACCTCACAGCCATCCGAGAGGAGAAGTAGAAGGGCATTGTTGGACAGGTGAGGGAGAGCTGTGGCTCTGCCTTTCATGGCCCTCTTTTCCATCAGCTGAGGGGCAAGGGAGGCTCCCTTTAAGTCACCTGGAGCAGCTTGGTGAGCTCCATCTTGCACATGTGGCACCTGCTTAAGACTTCTACTGGAAGGTGTCCCTACCCGTGACAGGACGGTTGGATCTGGGTGATGTTTAATGTAGCTTCCAATCCAAACAATTTTTTTATTCTATTTCCCTTTGAGTCCTTACAAAGAACCAAAATTCTGCTTCTGAACTGCCTAGAAACATTTTGGTAGAAGAAAATGAGTTATTGGGTTTGTTTGTGTTTTCATGTTGGTTTTGTTGTTGTTGTTGTTGTTTTACTGTGGATTATAAGAGAAAATTTTGTAGGTTTTGGGGGAGATGAACCACAGCAGGTCCTCACAGTTACTCCTTTAGCTGAATGTCTTAGGGAATGCAGTGTGCAGATAAAAGTCACTCCAAAAATCGTGAGTCAATAGTAGTTCAGCCATCGTGGACTCAGAAGGATGAGGATACAGCCTGTCCTGCATCCTGACTGCCTTTCTAGAAGGAAAGCTTTCTTTTTCCCAGTCTTGAGCAGCTATGCAGAGACTACCCACCTCCAAACCATGTGTCACCCAGGAGACTGACTTGTTGGACAAGCAGTCCAGTCTCCTATGTGCTCTGATGGCCTTTAGTTCTGGAATTAAACTTAATTAATTAATTAATTAATTAATCAAGTTGTGTGGCACAAACCCAAGCTGCCCATGGATTCTTAGTTTTGAGACTGAGCTTTAACATAAACCCCATGTTGGGCGGCTGCTTGGTCCTGCTTTCTCTCTGCAAGCCTCACTGAGGACACCGTTTCCCCTTGTCTTTTCTCAGAACAGATATTGCAGACCCTTTGGAAGGCACAGACTGGAATCTGGAAGGGCTGCAGCTGCTGCTGAGGAGCCAGCAGTACAGCCTGGAGCCCAGCAGCCTCTTGGATGTGAGTGTTGGGTGGCTGCGAGCTCTGCCACTGTGTCCTCTGGCTGTTGGTGGGACTGACCATGCTGTGTGCTCTCCTGTGGCACATGCCTGTGTTTTAATCTGCCCAAAGAATCTTAGGCTTTAAATCATGCTTTTCTACAGTTCTTCTGAAAATAGACTTATTTGAACTTCTAGGAGTACAAACCAGTGCATTTGTTGAGGACATAGAATCATAGAATCATAGAATGGTAAGGTTGGAAGGGACCTCAAGGATCATCTAATTCCAACCCTCTGCCATATGCAGGGACACCTCCCATTAGAACAGGTCACTCAAGGCCTCACCCAACCTGGCCTTGAACACCTCCAGGGAGGGAGCAGCCACAACCTCCCTGGGCAACCTGTGCCAGTGCCTCACCACTCTCACTGCAAAGAACTTCCTCCTAACATCCAGTCTAAATCTACCCTCTTCAAGTTTAAACCCATTGGCATCATCATTAACAGTTGATCT
Source organism: Semnornis frantzii (assembly GCA_013399775.1). Classification (NCBI taxonomy): domain Eukaryota; kingdom Metazoa; phylum Chordata; class Aves; order Piciformes; family Ramphastidae; genus Semnornis; species Semnornis frantzii. The sequence goes on along the minus strand of VWYK01000191.1, from coordinate 48,923 downwards.
CAATGATCTTAAAGGCCTTTTTCCAATATATAATATTGGAAATATAATAACAATGCAACAGGTTGGAAGGGATCCTCAAAGGTTATCTTGGCCAACCTCCCTGCCATCAGCAAGGGACATCTCCAACTGGATCAGGTTGCTCAAGCCCCCATCAAGTTTGACCTTGAATGTCTCCAGGGATGGGTGCTACACCCGCTCCGGTATTTCATTACAAAGAACTTCCTCCTAATGTCCAACCTAAATCTGTCCTGCTCCAGTTTCACACCATGGCCTCTCACCCTATTGATGCAAGTCCTCTTAAACAGTCCCTCCCCAGCCTTCCTGTAGGTCCCCTTCGGATATTGAAATGCAGCTCTAAGGTCTCTCTTGGAGCCTTTTCTTCCCCAGGCTGAATAGCCCCAACTCTCTCAGCCTGTCTTCACAGGAGAGGTTCTCCAACCCTCTGATGATCTTTCTGGCCCTCCTCTGGATCTGCTCCAGCAGGCCCATGTCTTCCTTGTGTTGAGCCCCCCATAGCTGGACACAGCACTCCAGGTGAGGTCTCAGCAGAGCAGAGAGGCAGGACCCCCACCCTCCATCTGCTGGCCACACTGCTTTGGATGCCGCCCAAGATGCCATTGGCCTGGGCTGCAAATGCCCATTGCTAGCTCATGTTCAGTTTCTCACCCACCAGCACCCCAAGTCTTTTCTGGAAAGCTGCTCTCAATCTCAGCAGCCCCCAGCCTGGACTGATACCGATGATTACCCCAATTCAGGTGCAGGATCTTGCACTTCACCTTATTGAACCTCATTAAATTCTAGAACCCCTCAATGAGACCAAAGATGTTCACATAGAATAGATTTAATACACCTTTCTAGCTAGGGCAGTGATTGCTTTGGCTTGGCTTAACTTAGTTTCTACATAGTCTACACCTTGGATACTCCTAGCCTGTTCTTAGGCATTTTCCTCATGTTCAGAGAAGTGTAGTTGCTGTCAGAGTCTTCTGTCCTCTGTCCTCTCTGATGAGATATTAATCTGTCTGCAGTTCTCAGGTTACCGTAAGGTACAGGCAAAAAAATGAAGATTTTCTTGGTTCTCTCTTATTCTCTGTCTTGCCCCTTGTACATATGATTAATACAGGAATGGGTTTTGTCAGCCATCAAGTAACTCTGCACATAAGGAAAGAATCTGTATCTCAAAGATATGCTCCCTTAAGGAGGTGTTTCAGGCACAGGGTGAGCTTGCCTGGAGAAACAGGAGCAAAAAAAAATCACTTAGCAGATTGATCTTTTTCTCTTAAAGCCATTTCCCCACTGCTTCTAATTGATTCTGACTTCACAGAAGGCTTTTCTAAGGCCCTGCCTGTCACTGCCTCCATTGGTTTCTGCTTCTTATTTCTCATTAGGAGATGCTTTTCCTGGTACTGAGACACTTTTCTCTCCCTTTGCACCACTGAACGTCATGAGAGTGAGTCATAAACTGCCCTCTAGGTTAGCAGCTCCTTTCCACAGCTTGCTCAGGCTTCTTTAGAAGTTGTCACCAAGGCACTGACTCAGCAGTAAACCACCTTCTGCTGCTGGTTTGTGATGCTTCTAAAACAAAGCTGGAAGGATCCTAGGACCCAAGAGCAGCAATGGGAGGCTTTGACTTGCCTGTGAAGTGTCACCACAGCTTATACCGTGGCTGTGGCCTCATTGTCCTTCCGTTGGCAGGCAACAAGGTGTGAGGGACAGCCCCAGTGCCCACTTCTCAGCCCTTGCTGTTCTAGAGCCTGTACCTAGAACAAAGGCTAGTTCAGTTCCCATGGCAGAAGAGCTGGAGCACAAGCAGCAGTTGCTCCCTGGCATCTCTGCCAGCAGCCAGCCAAAGCAGGCAGCTGAGGGTATAAGCACCTCAAACCGCTGCACCTTTCAGAGCCCTAACTGCGTCTTTCTTCCAACAGGTCTTTAATCCCAATTTATCTTTGAGTGAGTGGAATTTGACTGAAATGGAAGCCAGCCTGTCCCCGGTAAGAGCTGTGTGTTTGAGACACGGTGACCGTAACGTAACTGTGTAGCAGAGCTTGCACAGGAGAATCTTGTTACTTTACAGTCAGAGAGAAGATTGCAATAAAGAGCAGCAAGCATTTGTCAAGAGAAGGACCTGGGGGTGCTGGTTGAAGAAAAGCAGCATGACCTGGCAGTGGTCAGTGGCAGCCCAGAAGCCAGCTGTGTCCTGGGTGACCTGACAGTGCAGGCTTAGTGTTTGGACTCGATCTTGAAGGCTTCTCCAAATCAAAACCATTCTGGTTCCATGGTGCAGCCTATGCTCAGGCTTGCTTGCCCTGCAGGAAGTCATGAGCATAGAGAAACCTGGAAGTTAATACCTGTAGCAGCTCCATGCCTGTCTCCCTTAGTCCTTGCCTTCAGGCACCAGGGAAAGATTAGGCTGGATATTGGGAGAAACTTTTCCACCAAAAGGATTATCAAACACCAGAACAGGTTCCTCGGAGGAGACAATCGAGTCCCCATCCCTGCCGCTGTTTAAAAGCCACAGAGATGTGGTGCTGAGGGGCATGGCTCAGCACCAGACTTGGTAAAGTTAGAGAATGGTTGGACTAGAAAAGGGTTTGTTTTTTTTTTCACCCACACAGCTCTGTGGCTCTCTGTCTGCCCTTGAGCACACTCTTTTGGCTGGTTGAACAGAGTGCAGGCTAGGCAGGGAGGAGGGGCAGGGCAGGGAGGAGATGCTGCCTTACTGGTGGGCGCTGGGCAGCGCTGCTGAAGCACTGGTTCTCAGGAATGGCCTAGCTCTAACAAGCTCCCCTGTCTTTGTATAATTGTACATTGTAGTTTATATTTTTGCACCAAGATGCAGCGGCTCACAGCGGACCTGGAGAAGACTGCAGCTGAGCTGCCCTCCAAAGTCTTCAACCCACCCTTTAACGGCGCCTGCCCAGGTAGGAGCACCAGCAGCCCTTGCAGCCTCGGGAAGGGGTATCTTAGTGAGGTGTCAAACACATCAGCAGCTAGAAACAGCCTCCAGCACTGCTCATTTGCCACTTCGAGGGAACAAACCATGTCTCCTATTTTGCTTTTGTGGCTGTCAGTCAGCAGTGTTTCCACAGCCAGCTGGTACTGAGCAGTGGGGAAAGCGTGGAGGACAAATGAAGTTTTGACTCTTGATCAGCCTACCTCGTTTCTGCTTGGGTCTGCACATCATGTCACAGAATCACAGAAAGGTCTGGGTTGGAAGGGGCCTCCAAAGGTCATCTAGTCCAACCCCCTCTGCAATCAGCAGGGACATCCTCAACTAAATCAGGTTGCATAGAGCCCTGTCCAGCCTCACCTTGAATATCTCCAGGGACTACCTGGGCAACCTGTTCCAGTGGTCCACTACCCTCATGGTGCAGAACTTGTTCCTAACATCCAATCTAAATCTGCCCTGCTCTATTTTGAAGCTGTTGCCTCTTGTCCTATCACTGCAGGCCTTTGTATGTATCTACCAGAGTCTCCACTGTTTTCTTTGCCTGTTCCTCACCACTCAACAGCAATGTGGTGATCTACATGTGTAAGGGTGATAGGAGCGATACAGGTCCTGTGTTTGCTCTGGGTTCTGTGGAGGAGGAGGTGACCTGGTAACGGCTAGCAGGTCTCATCTACTCCAGACTTTTTACCAGAACTTGAAGGAAAATCATGCCTGGAAGTTTTTAAGGCCAGGCTGGATGTGGCTCTGAGTGACCTGATCTAGTGGAGGGTGTTCTTGCCCATGGCAGGGGAGTTGGAACTGGGGGATCCTTGAGGTCCTGTCCAACCCTAACAATTCTGCATCCAGCTGATCTTCTCCCATGCAGTTGCTCTAATAAAGCATGACCTTAGACATGAATCTAGAAGTGTTTTCCTGGTCTTGGAATCATGATATAATATTATTTCCATGTGTATTCAGCTGGGATAGACCTGGAAGACAAGCTTTTGTGAGCCTCAGTTTGGTGCTGTAGCCAACTGAGCCCACCTGATGTATTGTGTTGTTCCAGTCTCCACCTGAAGCTCAGCATCGTGCATGAGCATCAAAAGTGTTAAAAGCTCAGAGGTGCTGAGGAGACCTCTTAAGCAGGCTGGAGCTGAACAAGCACAAGAGGAGCATCCTCTGCTTACCAAGGCTTTTTGTCCTGTGCAATAGTATGATGCTGCAATAACAGGCAAGTTGGAGTCAGGTGGAGGTCAGGCTCTTCTCCCAGGTGACTTGTGACAAGACGAGAGGGCATGGCCTGAAGCTGTGCCAGGGGAGGTTGAGGTTGGATGTTAGGAAGCCCTTCCTCATGGAAAGGGTGATTAGATACTGGAATGGACTGCCCAGGGAGGAGATGGAGTTGCCATCTCTGGAAGTGTTTAAGGAAAGCTTGGATATGATGCTGAGTGCTATGGGCTGGTCAGTGTGGTGGTGTTAGGTCATAGGCTGGACTTGATGACCTTGGAGATCTATTCAGCCTCAATAATTCTATGATTCTGTGGCAATTCTTCAGTGTAGGAGATGAGAAACAGCTCTTACCTGCTTCTCCAGCATTCTTTCACTTCTTATGAGGCATCTCAGCACTCAGGCAGAACCCAGCTTGGCAGACTGCAGAGATTCCCATTGATCCTTCCTCCAAGGAAGCAGTTCTTTACAGTGAGGGTGGTGAAACACTGGAACAAGTTGCCCAGGGAGGTTGTGGCTGCTCCCTCCCTGGAGGTGTCAAAGCTAGGTTAGATGAGGCTTTGAGTGACCTGTGCTAGTGGGAGGTGTCCTTGTGTATGGCGGATGAGTTGGAACTGGATGAGCTTTGAGGCCCCTTCCAACCTAAACCATTCTATGATTCTGTGTTTCCGAGCATTTTTTGCCTGTCACCTCCTGTTGCAGTGAGGATTTGCCACATTTCAATTCTACATCCACAAGGCTGCTAACTTACCTTCCAGAACCTGAGCTTTCTGTTGTCTGCTTGCATCTCTAGGGAAAGATGTCATTCTGGAGAGCACCCAGCAGTTCCTCCTTGACCGCCAGTCAGTCTTTGGGAATGACCTGCTCAGCTTGCCTGAAAGTTCATCCCTTTATGGTCCAACCGACAACATGGCTTCCTACCTGCCCTCCGTGGGTGTCCAGGGGGACATCCCATTAAACCTGAGCTCTTCAACCGACACCAACCAGTGATTTACCTCCCAGGAAACATCATCTCTCTCCCACCCATCTGAGCATCCACAGGTTTGAATGTAAAGAAACACAAGTGACTCAGAAACCCACAAGACAGCTTCTTTTTGTGCCCTTTCTTCTGCAGCAGATGGAAATGGTCAGTAGCTATTGCATTATTGTTGCTTTATGCCCCATCCCTGAAATCATTCAAGGTCAGGTTGTCTGGGGCTCTAAGCAACCTGATCTAGTTGAAAATGGCCCTGTTGGCTGCAGGAGATTGGGTTAGATGATCTTTAAGTGTCCCTTCCAACCCAAACCATTCCGTGATTATTTTACCATCTCTGCACCTGAAGTTTTAGAACACTGCACCTGGTTTGTTTTTTCTTGAAAATATTTTTAGAAATTTCACATCTTATAAAATTCAGTTGAGGAGTAGCTTGAAATTACATCAGGGACTTCACAAAATTCTGACTAGCGTCTGCAAGAACAAGCTGTTAGATTTTATTGGGGCAGCACAGATGAGCTCCAAGGTGCCTGACTCTTCTGGATGCTCTTCCTATAAATGGGAAAATAGTTCCATATCCCAGGCCAATGCTCTCAGAAGATTGTTTTATCCACTTTTTGTTTTTGATGGGATGTACTTGCACCTCCCCCTTAGCCTCCTAGCTAGCTCCTAGGAAAACTAAGATCTTTTTGGGTGTGCAGAAGACCATTTCTGAGTGGCCACTGCAAGAATGTGTCTCTGGCTCCTAGGGAGATCACCACAAACTCAGAAATATCACAAGCTGAGTTGGGAGGGTTTGTTGTTTGGGAATTTTTTTTTTTTT